>JANHGB010044323.1:64424-108543 GCA_026283785.1 Coracopsis vasa
TGCTCAAGCGTCTCAGGGCAAGAGGATGAGTCCCAGTGGAGGCGAAGGGGTGACACGGATCAAGGTTGGCTTGAAGCTGCCTGGCTGGGGAGTCAGGTTTAGGCTGCGGGGTCAGGGTTTAGGAGGCAGAGCAGATGGACAAGGCTGAAGTCCTGCTGCAGGAGAAAGGCAGTGCTGGAGGAACACAAAGATCTTCTTAGGAATGCCTTGATTTCTTCAGGAATCCCACATGGAGGAAAGGGCCAAATTTCTGCCTGGAACTGATGCTGAGCTGCTTTGTTCTCGAGAAATAAAAGGCACCGCTGTAGAAAGCGGAATGAAACCTTGGAGCTGAAAGTGAATTTTGCTGATAACCAGAAGGCTGATGCTGCTGGGCTGTAAGAGCTGACCCCAGCCTCACACAGCCCTGGCCCTGCTCTGCCAAGGGTGGACCCACACTGATACTGTGCATGTAAAGCTGCTGCCTGACTTGCTCCTTGGCTGATGCAAGTGAAAATTTGGCCCAGAGACAACAGAAATGGCCAACGACTGTAAATTTCACATGCTATAAGCTAGTTGAGGTCCCAGAGAGCGCACAGTGATGTACTGGTGTAGACCACCAGAGCCCCACTGACACAGGAGTCTGTGCGAACTGGCGAAGCCTTTAGCCTCTTTGAGATCAGTCTGTGCGCTGCAGATCAAGCAGCTAATGCTACGGTGAAAGGGATTACTGCAAACTATGCTGTGTTTTCTAGTGAGAGAATTTGCGGTATTACATTCTTGGCTAATTTTCAGTTTTTCTCTTTTGTACAAACATAAAGGGATAAATGAAGTAGAAAATACTGCTCCGCAGCTGCTTTTGGTTAAGTTTTTGCCCTCTTCCATTAACGTAGTAGTAGTAAAACTACAGATTTGGTTGAAATATTTCTGAAGAAGTTTTCATCTCCTGGGCTCTCAATGAGAGCAGAGCAATCAAAGCAAAAGGACAGGAAAATAAATGGAAGAAACAAATCAAAAAGGCAGACAAATGACAATTAAATCCAGGCGGCTCCTTTTCTATCGATTATTGAATGAAACAAGCCAAATTCCTCTATGGGATGATTTTGCCCATGGTTGGTTTTAAAGAGATATATGATTGCAGTGGTGAGAAAAAAATAATACTGCATCAACTCTAAGACATATTTTGTGGCAACATACTATGTTTTTTTTTCACTGGTTGTGATCAAATGAGTCATCTTGCTTGTAGTCAAAAATAGATCCAGCAATGTAGATTAAAAAAATAAACCAGCAATGCATGTGGTTATGAACACAGCTGTTACGATATGGGTTGCCTAATTTGGCTATATTCATGAAAAGTCTTTCTTTCCAAAGCTTTACGCAGTTAGTTTCATCATCAAAGGATTATCTGTAGTGAGTAAAGCTCTTAAAATCATGTATCAGTCTGAGCCTCTGAATCCTGTAAGTCTATCTATAAAGTAAGAAATGACATAGAGTGTTTATGAAGAAAATGAATCACACTTTTATTTTGAATCAAGGACTTGTTTTCCACTTTTGCTTTGGCCATGCTGCTCAGAGGAAGTTGTTCCCATGTGGATGGACCTGTTGGGAGGTGTCTGCCTGGCATGATCAGCTCAAGCTCCATTAGCATCCCTTGCCCAGGTGGCCGTGCTGCCAGGGAAGGAGCGGCTTTGTCCACCTGGTAGGAAGGCAAATCTGGGAAGGAAGGAAACTGAATGAGGCAAACCCTCTTGAGAAAGCTGTGGGCGTACACGAAGAAACTAAGAAATGTCCCAGAAAGGATGTTTCAGGGCGAAGGGCTGCTTTTAGCTGACGTATGTGGCTGTAGAAGGTCAGTAGATGGATCCAGAGAGCACTGTTCAGGCAAGGCACTTGAGATGATGGGGGATGGTAGGGCAGATAAAAGCCAGCTTTGGAATGGCCATGGGAGCCAGTTGTGGTGCTTAAGCCATGGTGAAGTCATCCTGGAGCAGGAATAATTTCGTTCAGAGTTATAAATCTTTCAGCCTAAAAATTGCAGAGATTTCTTGATCCAGCAATACCAGTTCCTTCTTGTGCATTCTAAGTACATTGCCTTCTGGTTTGGTCCTGCACCAAGTATCTGTGTCACCCTCCTTGTATGTTTCTGTATCAGGCTGCTGGAGTTGTCTTTACTTGAGGACTGAAGTGTTAGTGCATTAAGATCCTTACTACCTGAGTGAGAAACCTTAGAAGGTTGAACAGAGCTTTGGGTGACATGGTCTAGTGTGAGGCATCCCTACCTATGTAAGTGGTTGGAACTGGATGATCTTAAGGCCCTTTCCAACCCAAACCATTCAGTAATTCTATGATTCTATGAATACAAAAGTAACAAAAGTAATTTTGCAGATCATTGTAGTTAAAAATTAGAGCCATTAACAAAGTAGAACTAACCTTATCTGATGCTGCTAAAGAAGAGTCATTTTATGGATTAAATAGATTTTCATTATGACCCTAAGAGTCCTCGTTCAACTTTCCAAAAGGCACATCTGAAAACAACTCAGGAATCTCAGAAAGAAAAATACTCAAACCCAAAGATTCCTTCTCTTCAAAGTGCCTTTGTAATTGAAACACAGCCCCAAAAATGTCTTTCCCAGCTCCAGCTTCAAACCCTCTTTAGGAAGAATTTCAGACCAGCCTTTCACACAATGTACATAATGCCTTCTAGCCCTGCCAAATGCATCCCTGCACCCCTAGGATGGACAAAGGATGAGGACTTCTCCCAATATCCTTTATGAAGAGAGCACTAATTTTCATGTTCAGGTCGTGCTTGTTTTTCCACTTTACTTTTGTGCTGCCACTCGCAGTGTATACCCGAAGGTGCCTCACTCTCTGACTGCCCATGTAATCATAGGTACTAGTTGGAACGATCTGCTCCTGCATGGTAACCTGTTGCCATTTAAATCACTACCAGGATGCTTCAGTAACTCCTTTCAAAAGGTTGCCATATCACCACCATTATTCACCGTAGAAGGACCCATTGTAGTTTGATAGTAGGTGTCCTGTTTTCTTAAATTAATGATATACTGCAGAACTGCTAGCATGTATTTAAGTTGCCATTTACTACAGTAATAAATATTAATCAGCCTCTAAAAGAAGAAATGTGCCATTGTTGGAAGGAAGTAAAAGAAAATTTTATGTTACCCTGGGCTGTCTTGTTTCTGCAGGGACACAAGAAAAATGGTGTTTATCATTTGGTATTTCAACAGAAAAACACTGAAGGGCCTTTCAAAATCCATCTGGCTTAACTGGTTGCTCCCGAGTTCAAAAAACAACTATGGATTTAAAAGAAATTATTTATTTCCCTATAGTTTAGCTACAGTTTATCAAATGTTCTTGCAAGCTGAGACCACGCAGCACTTAAAAAATGAAAGGCATCTCTGTACCATACGGGCTGTTTCTGAGCAGTGGCTGACAAAATCACAAATGTAATAGTTTCCATTATTTAATGAAACGGTTGTAAGGGCACCAAACATCACCAAAGGATTCCAATCCAAGTATGAGCGTACACGCCTAAAACATGAGCCCAGCTCCAAAATGCCTTGCAAAGAGACTTTCTCCAGCCTTTTCACTAGGATGGTCCCATGTAATCAGCTCTGCATCCAGCTCTGCCCTCACATTGCTGATTACTGCATCTGTGCAGTGGGGTGGGCTCTGGCGGGTCTCCCAGCCTCAGGCAGAGCTCAGACTGCTGCACTACAGGCTTTTCTCCACTTCACGGCCCTACGAGCCCCTGTTGTTATCTCTTCTTCTTGTTCTCCAGGTGTGGACGCCAATAAAAATGTACTCGATTGCAAAAATGCGCTGGACTGTAACTGCGTGTTTGCACAGTCACACTCAACAGCTCCAGAGTCAGGCAAATAATCCTCTTGTTACACTTGGGTGGTCTGAGGACAGGAGGCAAAAGGTTTGCAGGGAGAAGGTAAAACCTCTCCAGACCCACGGATAGAACTGGAACCTGTGGTGTGGGGAGAGTTGGGGTCTGGTGAAGTCTGTCAGTTCAAAAGCTTGGCTCCTTTTTCCAAGTGTATCAAGTCACATAATAAAAGATAGGATCCCTTACCTTACCCAGGTTTTGTCCAATAAGTTTGAAGGACAAGGAACTTCACAAGACCTGCTTACATGAATAGGGTAATTCTGCATCAGAGCCGCAAAGGTTCATCCTTGTGCTGTAGCCACAAAATGATCTTTTCCTTTGGAGAGGTTTTTGTAGGTCTGTCAGTAAGAAGTCCACCTATTAACCAATGAAGTCCTTTGTTTAATTAATGTTTAACCAAAAATTACTAAGACTTTGGACCGCACCTAGAAATCTAACACACTGTAATCTCTGTGTCAACCCATGACACAGGTTCATGGGTTGGTTTAGGCAACCTTAGCTTTTGAAAGGGATCTGCTATGACTGGAAGGGGAGGAATGGGCTGGTTTCACCTCCTCTTTGTCCTGGTTTGTAGTTCAGAATCAACTTGTCAGTATGAATTTCTTCTTCTTTTTCAAAGCAACAGCTATAGAAGCCATTTCTGTAGTATCCTGAACACGCAGGGGTGAACTTTATGAAGGGGGAACTTTATGAAGCTGGGGGCTGAATGCCATGTGCACACCTGCCTGCCTCATCAGACAACTGAAGTGCCTTTCCAAACCTGGCTCAAGCAAAAAGGAGCAGCTTAGACTAGCAGCTCTTTTTACCATGAACAGTGAATTTCCTTTCTTTTTCCCTTTCATTTCAGTTCAGATCATTCATTTTCTGTTAACACAGTGTAGGATTTATGGCTGTGATTTAGTAGGTACGAGTTACCTACTCCTGTCTCAAACATGTTGCCAGAAGTCTGGCATCCTACTCCCTCTGACATTACATGGACATTCCCTTATTTATCTCCATTCCTCCATTAGTTTTGTGTTAATCTTGTTTATTACCTCGTTTTTACTCTTCAAAACCTCATTCATCTTGCAGAGGCTCCCACTCAGATGCTGTCTGCTAATTTGATTTAAGGAGCTGTAACTCTTCTGACCTGTCGTTGGAAATATGCCCTCCTTTAGCTAAGAGCTGCCTTAAGGAGCTGTCAATCTGAATCAGCATCGAGATGGAGGGGTTATTAAAACACATCTCTGTCTAAAGAGTCAGGATGAGAGAGAAGCACATCTGAAAATGACACTTCCCAGCAAAGGCCTTCATGTTTTTAGTCAAGTTTGATCTGCTTGCTGCTGCAGGGAGGTACAAACACCAGGGTCAGACACTCCTGTCCTGCTCTTGTAGCAGGGGCCACAAAAACTCAGAAAGCTGCAGGAGGGGGAAAGTGAGCCTGAGATTTTTCAGTCCCCAGCTGAGATGTGGGGACACTGTAAAACCATTATTTCCCATTGACACACTCATCTCCGTCTGCCTAGATTGGGTGATTCCCAATATGTGGCCAGAGCATAGGCACACACTAGGGTGAACGCTGGAAGACACTGCTCATTGAGCAGAGCAGTTTCACATGCTCCAGGAAATGTCAGCCGCTTTGAGATCTCTATTAACCACCTCTGGGTCTATCCCAGCAGTGTTTCCTAACAAACCTGCTCAAACAAGTCTGCGTCCTAAAGCCCAAGCATCCTCTCTTCTAGTGCCAGGAAGGTAATGGAAAAAGAGCCCAGAGACAGGGAAAGGCAGGCATGCTGATCTGGGAAACTAGAAATGGAGCTGAGATATATGGCCAGAAGTGCTAAACAGGGGACATGGGATGACTGGCAAGTGATGAGTACATTGTTGGTGATTTCTTAGGGATGAGGTGCTGAAACCCGTAATTGGGAATAAAGGAGAAGATGTTTCATGATTTGAAAAGATAAAGTTGTATCTGTTCCCTGATTTGGTCTTTGAAACATCTCCCTTCTGGGAAATTCATATAAATGAGAGACATATTCAAGTTACCATCTGAATAGCACCAATATATTAATATTTCAATTCAGTAATGTAGGCTCAGTAAAATAAACAATGCCAACATGTAGAACTCAGTGATGTGCAAAATAGAAAGTCTCTTCTCATTTGCTTGAAGCAGAAATGATCATGTTTCATTTAAGCTCGATAGCTTACTCTCAGAATGGTGGCGTGGAACATTTTTCTGTGTGTGCATCATGAATGGAGCTGAAATACTCTCGAATAATAGTGGTTGATCATAACATAATAGTAAAAATGAGGGAGTGATGTTACAGCGTGCAGCATATCTGGATCCTACACAAACAGACTTAATCTGCTGTCCAGGCAGGGGCTCCATGATCAGTAATACAAAATCTGTGGCCTTTCATAAGACCTATAAAGACATTTTTATTGCCCCTAGTCCCTAATAGCTGTTTCCACGGAAGCATCACATGATGGTCTGAGTTATAATCTGGAAAAGGTGCTCTTTGATTTTGAACATGAAGTTCCCAGTGTTTGAGAAAGAAAGAAAGTGAATTGCTGGTGATGCTTGATTGTGACCATGGTGCGTACATCCATCCATCCATCCCAGACTGACATGCACACACATTCACCACATGGTTTTGGAATGTGGCTATCAGCAACAGACAAAGCCAGATTTACAGCTCCTAGTTGCATAGCAGCATGTGGAAGTAAATCTGGGCAAAGGAATTTCTTTGTACTTGTCACTATAAAGATTTTATACAGCACGGTTCCAGCGGAATTATTTATCTGTATAATCACACCAACAATACAGGAAACAGAGTGCTACATAAGCATTATGAAGAGATGCTTTTGCATCTGCTATTCATTTGACTAGGAATATGATAATGCAGCTCCAAATCGTGTAACTGGACATTGGCATAAAAGAGCACAAAGACAGATTCAATTACTGTAGTCCCCAACAGGCAACAAAAACTAATTAGCTCTGTAGGCATATGCTGGTAGGAAGGCAAGAGTGAATGCCTGAAGAAAGGATGTTGAACAGACCAGTACACAGGTGAATGGAGTTTGCCATTTCTAGGTGGACAAATTTATGTTTTATAAGTGATAAAGTAATAAATGACTTTGCTAACCTTATTGTTACAGCTTGAGCTGGTGTCTAATCATTATTCTAATGCTTTTAAAGAAGAAATCTGCCTTTTAGTGAATTCTGGTCTTTTGGGTTGAATTGGGTAATGAGTAAATGGTGATTAATGAGTAAATGGTGACTAAATTCAGGATATTCTTATGTTACTAAATAAAATGGGACTAGGGAACATATTAATGCAGCATGTGCATGTTCTGTAAGTAGTATTCTCATCTGCAAAGAAAGTGGTGATATAGTTATGCTCATAAATACCGGGGAGGAAAAGTTAGGAATGACAGGGCTGAAGTGAAAGCTTGAACAGGGGTTCATGTCTCAGTGCATAAAAAAAAGGTCATGCAAGAGACAAACTCAAGCTTATATTCCAGATGCCTTAAATAATACAACCCCTGCCTCTGTTCTTATGGCCAATTGTGTTCATAGTAGAAGGCTTTTCTGAGGATCTTCATGTATCTAGCCCAGCTCACACTGCAGCCCTTCCCCCAGCAGCAGCAAGACCCCTCCCAGCCCCACACCACTGTAAGCACCGTGCTGAGGACTCTGGAGGTTTGGGGCAATTCAGCTGAAACCTGCAAATAGGAGAAAAAATTCCTGCTGGGAGAAGGGAGGAGGAACTGGCACTGTCACAGGACAGGTCTGGTGCTCCTCTTGGACCAGCTCCTAAGCCATTGCAAGGGGGTGGTGGCTGCCACTCACCTGGCGCATGTTAGAGGCTGAGCACAAAGCCTGGGGACATCGGACTGGGGGACTGTGGGGCCTTGCAGTCTGTGAGAAGGCAGAACTTTACCCAAGCCTGAGCCTTTGAGGGCTGCAGGGACGGGTCGCTGACCTCTGTCATATTTGTAATTGCTGTTTTATGAGGAGTAAAGAGCTGTGGAGTCTAAGGGAAAAGAAAAAATAAAGAAGGCAAGCAAACAAGCTCGAGAGTAAGTTAGAGCTACCCAGAGATTTTTGTAATTCATTTTCTGGCCTCGGTTACGGTTTTATGTGTCTCTTTCCTTTAAGCAGTCAATAAAAACAGTCCTTGCTATGGCAACGACCTCCTTCATCATTTAGACAGGCATAACCCACCATTCTAAGGATGCTCAAGACAATTAGCACTGAAAACTTTTATAGACAACGTATTTTAATGGAGCTACTCATTTGCATTAGTGTTTTCCATTAACGCCTTTGGGTTTAATCATTCAAAACGTGCATTAGTGGTCTGATTCCAGCGCTCTATGTGGATAATGAACAACGGAAATTTTTCAGGGATGGTGCTTCCTTGAGAGATCCGCATTTGGAAGGGAGCATCCCGGCCTTTGATGCGCACACAGTGCACATCCGTAAGCACTCGCGCTCGGAAGTCTCAGCAGAGCCTGATCCTGAATCAAAAGGCAAAACTGCTTTTTTTAACTTCCAGCTGCAGCGTGGTACATTCCATATTTCCAAAACAGAGCTTGGCACGTCTGCATAACTCATGGCTGTGGAAAGAGTCATCAGGATGATGTATTGAAACACAGCCATCTCCATTATGGTATGCCATGTATGTTTTTAAAACCTATTTTTAAAATTAATAGTACTCTGTAATGCTGATAAAGGAGAAAGCATTTATAATTTGTTGCACTCCCAACCTCTTTCTAAATCCACATTAGTCTGCTTTCCACTTGGCTGAAGTACATTTTTTTAAAGGTATGATGGTTTGTAATTTATTAATAGTGTATTACGGGAACAAAACTTTCATTATTTAATGGGTGCATCATTGTAAAGTGTTATATAAAGGCTGCTGTGCTTACTTTCCACCACTAATTTAAGTCTCAATACTTTATGTTAATGCTTCTAGTGCTCACTGCCACATGAGCATTCATGCTTATCTCACAGGCTTCTTGCTCTTGATCAAGAGGTTAAGTTACAGCTACACTGCTCAAGGAGACACCTTCAAAAGCTCCAGCTGGTTCATGTACTTACATTAATGTGGATTTCAGGGCAAGGTATTTAATTCCACCATGAAAGCTCCAGGAAAGAACACTTTGCAGTACATTCAACTTCATGCCCATAGCACTGTTTTTTTTTGACCGTCAGGTCTGAAAGACCTGGATTTCCAGGAAACCGAGATTCAAATGGTATGAATCATTCTTTAGCTTTCTTCTTCAAACAGGCATCTGTCTAAGCCTGCAACTAACACAAAGAATGGAACCTTCTGGCAATTTATGTCCTTTCTAGCTCATGAAGTCAGGACTTGCAGGAACTGATCTGACCTCTGCAGAGAGTCTGCACATCCTTCCGTGTCTGTTCTTCATGCCTTTGCCACATGCCTCGCAGGTCATGCCACCCTGTTTTCTGTCTCCATCCCTGAAGGCTTTGTAACTACTGAGCACTGAGAATCAGCAATCAGTTTTCTACCAGGTGCTCATACGAAGCCGAACCAAGCAGAAATATTTCTGCTCAGGAGACACCCTGACGTGAGGGTATTGCTCACAGGAGGGAGCTGCAGATCTTGGTTTCAGGAGAATTGCCCTGCCTCAGGGGTGGCTGCCCTAGAGCCCCTGTGCTAGCCCTGCAGGGCTGATGCATGGTGGATTGAACACTGCAAGCAGCTCATCTCTTGACGAGGTGACACTGGGCTGACAGGGGGAAAGCTCATCCCCAAGGATGCAGCACCTATGGCTGACTGCCACCGGGATGCAGTTAAACTCCCTCTCTGCTGCCAGAATCGCACCATATAAAATACTTGATGTAGCTGGACAACGACTAGAGCATAAACATACCCAAAAGGATCTATCAAAATTATTAATAGTGTTTTTCTAACCTCTTTAATGAGGAGACACTCACTTCCAACAGCACTGCCTGTGTTGGCATCCTTGATTTCTTTTTTTTTCCAAAGAGGTTTAATTGAGTAAGGTATAAATAGCATATCAGTAAACAAGACCTTTTGGCTCTGTGAATCATGTCTAAAATATTTGCAGGCCCTCCACAGCCTCTCTGATGGTGAAGAATGTGCTCATTAGGCTGGTCCAGATGCATTCTGCAGTCCAGCAAGAACTTCATTCTCCAGTAGATAAATCACTGCAATGTTAATGTACTTGTTTGCAGACAACAAGCACTACAAGGCTATGGCAGATGCTCAAAGGACCTTGGTGTGTGTGTCTATCAGGACTTCCCAGATTTTCAGAGTTCCACACAAAAAGGGTTTTGACACAGGAATCTCAAGAACCTGTGTTTATTTCATGCCATTTACTTTACCCCCTGCCTCTGAGTATTACAGAATGACTCTAAAAAATCCCATAAAGAAACCTGTACTGAAAGCAAAATGGACAGTGCTAAAAAGGAGCAATTTCTACTCTGAGTTTACTTGGGAATTTCTCAGCTGACCATTTAAGCGACAAACATCTCCATTTAATCTTGGTAATCTGAATGAATAGTCCTCATCATCTTCAGGAATGCATTATATTTTTCTTCAGTAATCTCCATGGCATGAATTATGCATGTTTAAGAGCATATGGAAGTTTGCAGCATTGGAAACTATCTTTAAAGTTGAACTAGACATAAAGCCATGTATATGTGTGGATACGTATCTGCACACTACCCAACTAATCACCTGAATTATGAAATAGACTTGTAAAGCTGAAGTCAAAAAGTAGAGACAAAATACCTCAAAGGTAACGGGTACATTGAGTATTGTTTTGACCTGAATAATGGCGGTGAAATGCCTAGATCTAAAAATATTCTAGTATATGCTGAGGTCCCACATCCTTCAAATTTCCTGAAAATGCAAATATGGGGATTGGAACTTTTTTTATCTTGCCTAATTCCTCTTGGATATTTAATTCGTTACATTTATAGAATGCTTTTTATCCCATGATTTCAGAGTGTACTCACTGCTGATCTTAGAAAAAAAGGCAAGCAAGCCAAAAGGCTGTGGGCACGCAGGAGAGCAGAGCCCAGGTCACCTGCCTGAATGACCTGCTGATAATTCCTTTCATACACCCACAGCATCCCTGATGTCCAGTTCCACTTTGAACTGAGCACTGGACTATAAAAAGGCAAAACCAAGTGGTATGCTAGTTGTGATCCCCAATGATAATCTGCAAGCTGAGATATTTTACTAGCTGCTACTTTTAAGCCTCCTGCCCCTGAGAATAACACATATAGTAACTGCAATAAATATATTTTATAAAGCTTCCCAGCTCTGTTTCTGAGCAATTGCATTATACATCTGATATTTTATCACTTCTGGTGGGGATTTAATAGCTTGAAACTGAAATCCTGCATGGCACAAAACAAGACTCCATGCCTTTCAGGGACAGGTGGGTTTGGGTGATTGTATTGTGGGAATTGTCTTACCTAAGCATCACCCCATCATGTGAAGGACATGATTTAGTGGTGTACCTGGCAGTGTTAGGTTTACGTTTGCACTAGATGATCTTGAAGGTCTTTTCCACCTGCATTAATTCTGTGATTCTGTGGGGCATTCAGGAAATGCACCCGTGGGTTCTCACTGCTGTGGAATGCACTGAGCCTCACCCTGGTGCTGCTTCGCACACTTGCAGATCCCATTGCATGAAATAAACTCCAATCTCTCTTATCAGCTCTTAGATTAGGAGCTAATAAAAATCTCAAGTGTAATGGATGATTTTATTTTGGTAGTCTTAGTGTTAAGTAAACTCAGAGATAAGAAATACAAAGGCAGTCCAGAATCTTAAACTACATATTAAATTACTATTTTTCAAGTATTTTACAGGCTAAGAGAAGAACAAGAGAGCCACTCCCAAATCTGTGAGGAAGCCAAAGCACAGGTTGTACTCAGAACAAGGTGAAATTGTCAGGCATGAACTAAGGTTTGTTTGAGATAAATCTCAGTTTATATTTGCAGAAAAACACAGGCTGAGATTCTTCTTTGGGAAAAGTGGAAAGACTGAAAGATGTTCTTGACCATTTCACAGTTCCCTGTTGTCTATTTGCTGGTAACAATTTCCCCTGGTCTTCAGCGTACCCAAGCACACAGCTCTGTTAGCCAACAAACAGAGACTCACAGAATGCTGTAGGAAGGCTGGCTGCCCTTGATTAAGATACAGGAAACTAAACTGCTATATATTATGTGCATGGAACAAGGTAGTTATTAGTTTGTTACTCTTGCAATCTTGGAGTGCATTTAATCAGGTAGCCTCAAATGTGCGTTATCATGTACAACTTTAAAAAAAATAGAAAATGTCTTTTAATTCTATTGCCTATTTCCAGGCACTGCACTTTCGTGTGCTGGGAAAGCTCATCTATTGCAATGAATCACACACTCCTTTTTTGTATAATCACCAGATCCTCAAACTGGCATGGCAGTAACAATTCACTTTAACTGTTTGTAACCTTAGGACAAGCTCCTCAGCGTCTGTAAATCAACATCTCCCTGCTGACTCTACTGAAGCTACACTGATTTCCTCCAGATCTGAAACTACTATATTCATTTTTTTAACTGAACCTTATTCTTCATTGATGTGACATTTATGAATGTTGCAGACATGTCTGTGTGATGCTGTATGAAAGGACACAGTACAAGGAGATAGTCTTCAGTAAGAAAAGTAGACAGTTGATTCAGGAAAACTCCCAGTAATGCTATGCATGTCCCTATACTCCTCCATCACTTGAAGGCATTGATTGTAAATCCAAGCCCAGCCATGGATGTACAGTTCCCTCATCCCTGAATAATTCTGCTGAGATTGTCAAAAATGTAGGCTTTTAGTAGCAATGCCTTCTGTGATTTGGTCACAGGTCTGTTGAGAGCCATTTATCTGGTTTGTTTCAGTATTTCGGAAGTACTGGTTTTGTATAAATCTTGAGAAAACAGAAATCAGATTAATGCTCATAATATGCAAATTGAACCTTACTGAAATCTATGAAACTACTTTTAAACTGGAGAAATAAAGCATGGGCCCTGCTAACTTTAGCTAGACCTGTTATTCACCATTTCCCTTATTGAACAAAAGCTTCTTTTCTGTGCGATTAAAAGGCCAACACCTGGTTACTTATTTGTAAGGCAAAGAATTCCCCAGATGCACAAGTGTAAACTTGGCAGTGATGCAAAGGAATCCTATGGTCTGGAACTCCTTCAGATGATCATGCAGATTTGCCCAGGCTCAACAGCGTCTCAGAGAGCCCGTGAGCTCCAACACCATTCTTGGACCTGGCTGTGCTATCCGTACTCTGGCTTGGGGAGTGCCTCTTCCTTCAAGGACACTTCTCAATGGCAGATGACATACTGAATGGTGATATACTCCTCTGTGAATTAAATGACAAAATCTAGCTGTATGCTCATACTCAGCCGTTGAGTGTATGTTAGAACCAAGAAGCGCACACCCAAATACCAGGAAAATACTGACTGAATAACTCCATTAAGTAAGGTAGCATCCGCCACCTAGAGAGTCATGCAAGAAATGCAGGGAAACACTTCAGTGATTAAAAGTGTACATAAACTTTTCCTCTTATTGTAGACAGAGCATACCTATTTTGACCTTTCCTGTGCTCCTGCACCTCATGAGGCAACCTCATCTCTATGCTGACAGCCTATCACCGAGGAAGGGATGCCACCCTTCCTCCCCCAGAAACCTCACCAGAATGGGGCAGCAGAGTAAGCTCATGAGCTCAATCTTGTCTTCATGGCAAATATTGTTGTTATAACATTGAAAGAGAGCAAAAGTGCACTAGTGCATACTACGGAACAGGGTGTGTGTCTACATATTGCTGATGATGTCCACACAGCAGTACAAGGTGCATGAAGAGTGGTATACTGGAAGCCACCAAAGATCACTGCTTTGGTTCTGGCTCATTTCTCTAAAGGAGCAATGCACACATGTTGTCTTAGTTTTTAATCATTTCAATTAAAAACCCCTTACCTACTCATACAGCAAAGCAACAAGGATGTAGACTTACTATCACATGAAGTCTTTGAATAAGGAATGGGTACCAACCCAAACACATGGGCACTGCATGGGGCAGCCAGAAGAACTGCACATCTGGCAGGGCAGTCACTGTCCTATCTCACCTGAGCAAGGTGCACCTCTGGGGCACACTGCTGGATCTCATTTTTGCTTAAGAATCTTTGCTTTTTCTTGCTGCTTTTAACCTGATGTTGCTCTTTTTTCCTCATCTATCTCTGTCCATTTCTCCCCATCTTGAACAATAAACCAATCATCACTGAAAATGCCAGGTCAAGAAATGAAAACAAAGAGTTTATTCCTACAGTAAAAGCACAAGTCCTAATGGTAGACTCAGCCTAACAGTCTCTCCACCAACACTACAGCAAGACCACAAGTAATTTATTCAATAAATTCTGCCTCATTTTCTTGTCACGAATTGCCAGTATTCACTATTCAGTTCCTCACAAAGTAATTCCTGCAGACAATTCTTGAGATGAACTTCATTTGTAGTTCATCTTCAGAATTAATTTCTTTTTGTTGGACACATTAATGGAATATTACTTGTAATTCTTCTAATGAGACTTCCAGCATGAACACTTGCATTTGCAAGTTCAAATAGGTTTTATGGAAATATTCCCCACTTGGCTAAAATTGATTTACAAAAATGTCCCAGTAAATTGCTAAATATTCATGAGAAGTGGATATAAAATACCCCTGAGCAAATATGAAACCAGCTAGCCAAATATTTTGGGTTTGCTTCTTGTATTACTCTGTTACTGGTTTAAGTTTGGAGGCACAAGCAGAAAGCAGATTTCTGCCTAGAAACCTTGTGAATGAGGGGGAAGAGAAATCCATTTGCTCTCTGGATAAGAGAAGTGTATATGCGATGGGAGATGCCAGCTGGGGCTGGGTCTTTGTTCTTACTCCTTCCCACTGCCTAGCCCCAGGAGCTAGCCCCATGAATGGGAAGTTGGAGGTAAAGCTGGTGTCTGAGAGATCTCTGCGCATCTGCAGCACCTGATTGCGGATCCTGCTGTCAGCAGGCTCATCCTACCCTTGCTGTCCATGGAACAATTCCAGGGCTTCACATAAACCTCAGATTTTGTGGTTTCTGAAATACTGTTTCTTTTTGTGGGCTTCCTTTTCCTTCTCTGTGACACATCCTGTCATCGCTGTATTCAGCTCAAGGTATCTGCTCCCACCCACAGCTGCTGAAGCTCTGGCCATTGGCAGCTCCAGAGGAGCCCACAGAGTTCCTGCTTGGTTTCTCCAATGCATCTGGTGAGTGCTCTTCCCTAACTCTGTTTTCCCAGTAACGTTCTGGGTTAAATGTTGTCTCTTACCAGATTCATTTTTAAATGTTCTTAATCTTTACTTACAATACTCTTGTAAAAATCTTCCTACATTGACTTTTTAATCCATTCTGTTGGAGATGTTGACTTCTCTGCATTAAATGAATGGTGAGTTAATGAGTGGCTCTACTTCTGTATTGAATCTTCTTCACTTCTTTTAGTTTAAAATCTGAATCCATAATCCCTTGATCAAGAACAGGGAGAAGTTAAACAATAATATTTTTCATGGCTCTACTGAGAACAAGTGTGCTCGATGCTCCTGTAGAGATGCCAGAAACACACGCAGGGTTATTTTTGTCGGAGTCTTTGCCAGATTTCTCTGAGCTCTGTGTCTACTGAAAAAATAAAAGGCCTTATTTAAAAGCTATAACCTTTACCACTGTCTGCTGCAGGTGAAATCCCTGGCCTCGGAAGACAAGGCAGAGCTCTCATTCAGATCTGAGTCGATATCCTGGCTTTGAGCGATGAGGGGCTACTGATGCATCTGGCCTTCAGGTCGGAAGACCAGGGCCCTTTTCTCTGTTTTAGTAGGAATACTTTTGTGTGGGCTCTGGCACCCTGATGTCCTCTCTTGTAAAGCCAGTGGGCTCATGGTGCGAGCTCAGCTGGGGCGCAGGCTGCTTGGAGGAGCCCCGGGGCTGCAGGCTCACCCCAAATCATGACCTGAATAATCCTCATGGGCTGAGAGGAGCAAACTCCAGTGAAGCTGTGGAGCTGAGCAGGGCTCTGCAGTCAGGACTGGGCAGGTACCTGCACTGCTGCTCCCTCATCACTGACACACTGATGTAATCCTTAACCAGCAGCACAGCCGGAGCACTCAGGAATAAATACCATCTGGCTCATTAAGACTTTGTGCTGCAATATCATAGATTTGTCCCTGTGGAAGACTGTATATGTAAATGCGGTGTGCGCCTCCCAGATGCCGGCAGCCAGTGGGGAACTTCACTCCAGTAAAAATAAAATCAGCTGAGCAAGTCTCTCCCTAATCCTCTCTTACTCTTTCAAACAGCCAGGGCTCAAAGGGATTTGCAGCATGTTTCTGAGCATGAAGCTAGTGATAAACACTCATGCTGGGGCTACTCCTTGTACATCTTTAATTTCAGTTACACAGAGCAGAAGCCAGATTAAGGGGAAGCGCCAGGATCAGAGGTGAACAGGTAACATGTCTTGAGGATGTGGGCCCTGTAGCCTGGACACACTTCCATCAAGTGCTGCTTTGCAGGAGATCTGTTAGCATTTGAGGTACATATATTAGAATAAACTGCATAGCAATAACCACAGGTCGAAGAGAACTGACAGCTCTGTGGGGAGGTTAAGGCTTTACACTGCCCTGTCATGCCATGGGTGTCAAAACAAATTATGTTTCCTGGAGAAGAATTTGTGTGAGCTTCTGTTGCCCTAATTTTAGAAAGAATCAAAGACAATAGAGAAGACCAGGAAGCTGCCAAGGCTTGTACCAGAGCATCACAGGGATTCAAGGAAGCGATGACAATACTGGAAGACAGTGGATGTAGCCCCAAGGTACCAAGCACCTACACTGTTGCATCTCTTGTGGGAATGGGTATCCCATCAGCTTCAGGCTGAGAGGTCTTAAATCTCCTCTTACCTCCAGGTAAAGCACTTGGGGGGGGATGCTTGGGCAACTGGGCGCTGCAGCTTCAGAAAGCAGATTTGTCAGCAGCAAGAGCATTTCTTCAGTAAAGCCTGGGCAGCAGTATTTCTATGTGAAACAGCTCATCTTCCAAAGAGCTTTTATTAATATTTTAAACTTGGCCTTAATCCTGCTGTATCTGCTTAGTTAAAATGAACAATGACAGATCAATCGGAATGTTGATTGAGAAAGTACTGAAAGGTTTGGCTCTGAAAGCGGAAAATCTGACTATCCATCTAACAACATATCTCCTTAGATAGTAACGAAAAAACATCCTGTAAGCAAGCCTGGGTGATTCTTTACATATTTCTTGTTCACTCCTTAGAGAACAATCTCTGTCCCTTAAAAACAGAAGACAGAGGAGAAATGGAAGAAATGTTCTCAGAGCAGAGCTCCAACTGGAGGAAGGCCTCCTCCCCTTCCTGACCTGCGCCTTCCACATCTGGATTGAAACTGATTTCCATCTAATTGCTTCAGTTCTACAGCAGTTTGTGATAGCCCTGGTATGCAGGAGTTATCACATATTCCAGAATGGGGTTTTCACTTGATCCAGCAAAGGCTGCTGTAATTCTTCTATTGATTTCAGTGGGTAAAATGTCCACTAACTTCAGCAGAAATTAGCTCAAGCTGTAAGTTGGTAATGTCAAAACATGGCACAGGCGCTACTAATTTTGCAGATTTATGTAGTTATTTTGAATACTTTCTAGCATAAGCCTTTTCTATAATTAGGTATAAAGAGTATTTGCCGTTAAGGAAGCGACAAAATAAATCAAGTGTCTTGATAGAAGTCAGCAGCTCATGCTTATCCATGATTAATTACATGCTATATCCAAAGTAAAACAAATGCAAAAGGAAAACAAAACAAGCCATTTGTGTTACGGAGAACAAAAATGTAACTATTTTCATTTAATAAAGTGCATTTTTAACTCGGATTCAGAGAAAATTCAGGGGGTTTTGTTTGGTTTTTCTTGTTAAAGACTCATCTCTGGAATTAATGAAATTTTGGATTTTGTACTGAAAAATGAATTATTTGGAATTATTTCGGGGCAGGAGGCTATGGGCCAATACATGAGGGGATGATTAAGCAGGAGATGGCTGGTGAAGCAAGTACAGCTAAAATGTTTTTTTTCTCTGTTATGAAGAGCAACCCACGGGGCCAGCTTGTGTTAACTGCAAGCACTGCTTTGCAAGGATGCAGTGTGTGCATCCTGATGCGTAGTCATGGGAGGGCAATAAAAATAATGCACTGCCACTCTGTGACCTGTCAGAGCAACTGTAAAGAATGAGGTAATGACAGCTGCAGGAACAAAAACCCACCAGCAGCCTGTAGTTAGAGTGCTGCACAGATAACCAGGAGATTCTCAGTTCACACATCCCAAGGTAAAGGGTTAAAGTTAGGGTTAGCCACGATACAACAAAATACTGGTGGGCTCACATCTGGGATTTCTTACTTATTACCCACCTCCTGCAGGTGCTGGATGCCAGACAGCTCTTTACACAAACAGCAAAGAACAACATTCAGCACAATAAGTTATAAACCTGACGTTCATTTCTGAGGCATTAAACTGCTGACACTCACTGTGAACACGTATTCCCAGCTGCTGCTGCTGCGCCATACCTTCAGGATCAAACCTCAGCCTTATTTCTATTCAGCAGGTCCTCTGATATTATCACCACAAGCTATCTTTGGATCCAAAAAGTCAATAATCTAAAATCCACAGCACTGTGGGTGAGAAGCTTAATATTTTCTTGCTCTACAGAACACAGCGCATCAAAGACTAGGCTACCAGATGAGAAGCAATAGTGGGACCACAGGAGCTGGAAGGGCAACAATGGGCTCTGGAGCTGTGGAGCTGGGACAATATCAAACGTTCTCCTGTTAAAAGGCATTTTAGACAGGAGCCAAGTATTTCTGAGCAGAACAGGAAAGAAATAAAACATATAGGGTTTGAATATGATTGAAGCTTTACTGATGTAAGATAGTCCTGGAAAAGTTTGTGTCATGTACAAACATAAATCTGGAGAGACAGAGGGATTGCTTTGGTGAAGGCTCTGACCCAGGACTGAAGAGTTATGAATGGAAACTTCTACTTGTGCCAGGGGTGGTAGTGGGCAGGTTATTTCCTTCTTGCAGCCCAACTGTGCAGCATCCATTGCAGCACTGCTTCACCTCCAGCTAATGCTGACCTGGTTCACATGGATTTGCACTACTCTGGGGCAGGAGATTCTGGACAGATGTGCAGCTCTGAACAGACTGTCAGATGGGGGGAAAACTCATTTTCTTTGCCACTCTAGGTGTTGAGCTCAGATGTCACCTTCATCACTCTCCAGGCGAGAAGGTGGCCCTTGTCTGTGCTGAGGTCAGTGGCCAATGGAGCTGGGCCCCTGTGAACGTGCTGGGGCTCTCAGATGGGTCTGGCACCAGTCCTGCCATGTGCCATGTGCCGCATAACACTTGCCACATGCCAGCTGCCCACATGCCCTTCAGCATCCCTGCACAAGCTGTGCCAGGCAGTCAGTCATGGGAGGTGCTCACCTGGGCAGGATGAGAGGCCACTGCTGCAGTAACAGAGACAGGGAAGGCAGTGGAGATGAGGATATAATTCCTGGATATAAGTCTCTTGCCAGTCCTTTTTCTAAGCACAATGGCCCATCAGAAGTACATCTGAAACCTTATCTGTTCATCACAAGGGAAACCTGCTGCTTCTTTATCAGTTTCCTCTCATGCAATCGGAAAAGCTGACCAAAAGAAGATACAGGAGCTTCACAAATGATTCATCTTTATTTCGGTTTCCCAGAGCGATGTAGCTCGCTGTGACAGGCTCAGGGAAATATGAAGCATGAGGCATCCTCTGGGAAATGTAAGAGGAAGTTGCTATTCCTGCCACTAAACATCTGTAAATACTAAATGGGTTTTACAAGTACTTTCCAAATTGCTGAACAAATTTAGAGCTTGAGATGTTTAAGGGAAGGAAGGAAGGAACAGCAGAAGGAAGGATGATACTGACACTGGAAACCTTATTTTCTATATTTCTTTGAAAAACAAGCACGTTTACTTCAGATTTTTCAATGCCACCTATAAAAGCAAAGTGGCATCAGTAATTCTAGGATGTGTGGCTTATTTTGCCTTTCACTGAAAATTATGCATTTGTTAACATCTTTTTGTCACTTTATTTTTATTAGCAGTATTAATTTTTGTATTCTTGACATGTGATTTTACAAGTCAAGGAGACAAGTGGCTGGTAATACTCCCAACAAACAAAATTAGCTTCTTTGTACAGCAGTGGAAAAGCTAATATTAGTCTGAAGCTTAAAAACAGTAACTACAGAAGAAAAGAGGAGGAAAGCAGTGGCTATAAGATCTTTCTGATCTGTTTATAACATTTTGTTCTGCTGACTAGTGGACTCCACTCATTTGGTTTTGAAAAGCTGCTAATAGGTACAAGCAACGGTTAAAAGATTCAAACTGACATCTCTGTGTCTGTAATCTCATGGACATAAGCTGGACCAAAATCTAGCTATTATGAAAGAAGAGAAGTTTCCCTGTGCCACACGGGCAGCAGGCTATTTGGGACAGGGACTGGCTTATCTCCATCTTCAGCAGCCCCCATGCCAGGGCCTCTGACAATACTGGCTCTTGGCTGAAGCTGGCTGCAGTCCTGGTCTGTCCTGCTGTCCTTCACAGGGGAGCTGGCGTTACCCCCATCAGTGGCTGAAGTCTGCCTGGTGTAAATACCTTTCCTTTCATGGCACATGAATCCCACCCTGATGCTGCAACTTGGAATGTCCTTGCTCCTCAGAGAAGCGTACAAGCGTAAAATCAGGGGTATAGCAAAGCATTAGTGTCCCCAGAACTTTCTAAAGAGTTGATGTCTGGGTAGTAGAAGGAAGAGTGCAGGAGCAAAGATATGATGGATTATTCAGATATACAGCAACAGGCATGAAAGAGATGCTTTAAGGGGCCAGCCAGGCTAATGTAGAGGTGATATCTATGTTTGGAATACCTGAACTGAGTTAATCTTATCATTTATTAAAACTTTCTATCGAATTAATCTATTAATAATTAACTCTTGGCAGGATCCATCTCTCTCATGTTAGTCAGAATAGGTTCTGACTAATGTGAGATATATTAAGGGTGTGAATAAAGAAGATCGGAGCCTGCTCCTGCACGGCAGTAAGTGGTGATTGCTCAGTGCTTGACTCTTATGTCTGTTCTTACACACAACAGCCAGCCCTAAATTTGGGGAATTAGCTGTCACAGTGAAAGCACATCCATACTGATCCTCTGCTGCATGCTCAAGAGTATGGCAAATCTATAAAACAAGGCCCCAGGGTGTCCAAACAAGTATTTCAGCCCTTTATGTCCATTGTAACTGAAGGCTGGAGAAGGAGAAGGGCATCCCTATTCAAGCAGTATGGGCCAGATGAAAGGCTGACATGCAGCAGGAGAGGCAGGGGAGGTTTTTGGCTGCACTTAGAAGCTTTTTGCTGTGCAGCAAGACCTTGGGGTATAGGCTTGAGTCACAAGAGTTGCTGGGAGGGGATCAGATACTGCACTGATGCTATGGTAAACCAGGAATCAAACACTTCGTATTCCAAAAAGAGACTCTGAATGCCCAGGATAAGCATTCAGACCTAGCTCTTGGTTGTTGCTTTATTATGTCTTACCTTCAGGGCACCACTAAATTAAGGTATTACCTCCAGCGTAGCTCTGAGAGGAGTTTCTTCAGTGAGCTCCCACCTTCCATGCTTCACGTCTTCCCTTTCACATCAATCACCATCTCAAAAGGAAGGGTTGGGGGCAGAGACGGACCCCTGCAGCACTCCATTGGCACACTGCATCCTCCCCAGGGGAGGAACCGCAGGGCTGCTCCTGCTGTAGGCAGGCAATGCACTGTTGTCATTCAACTTGGCCCTGCAATAGAGCTTTTATGCACTGCAGCTCTCTTAGACTGCAGCCCCACATAGGCAGGGCTTACTAATAATGTTGTATTTTGTATTTATTTATTCTCATTACGTGTTAAATGGTAATAACAGGTAGCTTAAGGACAGGATCTGTTGGTTCCTATTCCTTGCCCTCATTTCAAGCCTTCTCCTAGGCATTATCTAAATTTATTCTTTACCCAGAAATGATCAAACACAAATGTTTCATAGAGGAAACCCTGGAGCAGGCAGCTAGAGCTTGACCTGAGTCCTTTTTAAATCAATAGGAAAACTCACAGAGAATTGAGACTAAAGTAATCTCTACATAAACTCCCTCTTTAGTCTTCAATAATTAGAGGCTGATTTACAGCCTGGAGGCTGAGATACTTCACCTATTCAAGTGGCTACTCAAGAATACCTCCTTGCTCCTTAGACAAGAGCCTGATAGAGAGACAACAGGCAATTTTTACAGAATCAATCTGTGCACAATTATATTCTTTTCTTTCATACTGACCACTTACCTGCTCTTACAGTTCACAAATACTTCTAACACAGAGATACTCAGCTTGTTTGACTAAATTGCACGAGTGTGAATATTTTTATTACTCCACTGGAACATGCTTATTTGGCAAAGCCAAGTTCAATTTAATGTGTCTTTATAATGACCTTTGTGAGAAAGCACAGCCCTATTCAGATGAGTAATCAACAGTGGGATGATATATGTTAAATTGCATCAATTTAATTCCACAGTGACTTTGCATTTTAGACCACAAACACTAACATTGCTGCAGGAAACTGCAGTTGATCCCAGTTTTTCTACTTATGACAGTAAGCAGAAGTACTGAAAAATGAGCTGGCAGGTTTGTTCAAAGAGAGGGGTTCCCACATTATTTAGACTGCCCACAGACTTTCTAGCACAGAAGGATGATTTTGCAGGCAGCTCCTAGGATGGATATGTGAGAATTCAGCTGGGTCTGAGTCTATATTTGACATGAGAATTTCCCTTTCATTTTGTATGGCAGAGGAAACTAAGAAGATCAATCAACTGGTGCTCATATGCACCTCCTGGTAAGTCTGAGTTCTGTTGAAAAGAAGCAGTAATCACATTAATCCCCAAAATCACAAAGGTGCTTCAGTTTAATCCATGAACTTAGGTTTTTCATTTTAACTGAAAGGTCTTTGGAAGGACCAAAGTGATCTCTCAAGCCAGCTACAGATGTACTTGTAACATCTCAGTCATGAGCAGATTTGTTCTGGAGAGGTATGCAAGTAGTACTTCTACTATACACATATTGATTTGAGGCAGTCGGTGACATATTTGTGCCAAGTTACACAGGACATCCATAACAGGGTTGTAAAGTGAAGCCCAATATCCTCAATATTAGACTAATTTTCTCATTCTTAGATAATGCTTCCCAGCATGGTTCTTACAGAAAGGAGTAATACTAAACGGGAGAAAACCTCCTATAAACTGACATTTCTTTTGTTGATGTTGTGTGACCCAGTATTGCATGAAAAAAGACTTGAATATATCTGTTTGACAGATGAGTTTTCATAGCGAAGATGAGAGAAACAATAGTGTCGTGTGAGGTGGGACAGATATATGGAGCTTCCATTATTGAATATGTGACAAAATCAGTCTTTTTCCCTTGAAAGCATAGCTGAGAAAATGCAGGCACTGGCATGCTGCAAATGTAGGTGTAATGAACTAAGTGTCTGTCGTGATTCACAAGAACAAGCGAGGCTATTTGTTTATCATGATGCAGTACTGGAGTTTGGAAATGCAGACAGAAGTGTTGTTCTCTAGATTATTTCTACATTACAAAGTAACGCAGCGCAGTCAGATCAAACTGCAGATTCCACTGGTTGGTGCTGAGGCTGCAACATCTGTATTACACATATTTGGAGATTTTCACTATGGACCACATGTAGGAGACCCTCTATGGGCTAATAAATTTGCAGCTGGAGCACATAAGAGGTGCTTCTGGAACACATCTTCTGGTTTAGTTTTATTGGAAAGTAATCACTGCCTTTCAGAAACCACTCTGTGAAGCAAACCAGAAGAGATTAAATGGGAATGACAGGGAAACTTGCTTCAAAGGTGGTCTCATTTGAATGAAAATGCAGAGGGGTGCATTTATTCTGTGGTCAGAAAGGAGAAGCATCCTAGGGCTGATAACCAAAATCATCAATGCCATTGCAGGCTTTGCATTCAAACCTCAAGATGAATGAAAGTGAGATTTTACTCACCTATTACTATTCATATTTCAGTTGTGCTTTTGGGTTCCAGCTCTGAACCAGGAATAATCAAATGATTCTGCAGGCAGCCTGCAGCTCTGTGGGCGCTGTATCTACGGCCAACCTGCTCCCACCAGAACCTGACTGTGAGTACAGAGCATCACAAGTAATAATTTCAGCTTGCATGCTTGACTTCTCTGTCTGTTAGCACCGTATAAACGTGATGTTTTATGCACATCTTAATTGAATAGAGATATTATGTTAAACTGTAACACTTACAAGTGTTTGTCTATATCCTATGTATCGCTTCTTTCTCTTTCCTGTAATCACTATACAATCAAGTATTCCCTGTGCCACCAATGTCCTGCTTTCTCTGCCGTAACGTGTTTACTTTTTCCGTATGCTAAGCTTGTAGGCAGTACTGAAGAACCGAATCTCTTCCATGTCCCCAGTTCCTCCCTGCCCGGAAGGCAGGACTGTGATCCTCATTTCTCCAAGAGGCCAGGGTCAGCCGGTGCCATTTCTGGATCCCCACCGGGTGGCACTGTGGTAAAACACGATCCCAGCAAGCGGGTGAAATATTGACCCAGCGCCTGCACAAGCGTGAATGCTGAATTTTAAGGGATCTTTAGAGTTAGGAAAACAGACTGGATTTACGGGAGGAGTATTGATCTCTAATGGAACCAAGTCTGCTGTAAAGGATATTTTAGTGAATTTGCCTGTTACTACAAGTCTGGAAAGTGCATTTAGTGCTGACATACATTTTTAAACTCTCTGAAGCTTTAGAGCTAATGAAGAAAACCCAAGGTGATTACAGTATTTATGAATAAAACCTCATTACTTGCTGGAAAAGCTTGGGACACCGCTTCATTTAGAAGCTTACAGCACTGCAAGCAATTACGTACAGGCAGAGTCACGTAAACCTTTCATGTTCCCAGACCCAAGGGAAAGGGTCTGTGAGGAATGTGTAAGAATTAGCACAACGATTACCCCAAGCTGCTTTCTTTCCTCGTACTGATGCTTCAGTAGGTCTCTTTTTAAGTGAAGTTATTGCTCTTTACTCTTCAGGACTGAAAGCAAACCCGCTTGTTCTTAAATGTAAATCGTATTTTAAGAGCTGTAATGTTAACATGGGACACCTGAGATTTTGAAACATTGATATGCCCTCACAATAGCAGGATAATTAGTATCAGTGTTCACACAGTATCTCTCATTGCTCAAGATCCCAAAAGGACTTTGCAGATAATATCCTGCAGAAGCTATTGTAGCTGTAAAACAAAACATCTGGTCCACAGCAGTTTAAGAATTCCATTTTAATTCCAGCTCTGCTCCCCCCTAAAGTCAATGGAATGTTTTGCCTTCCAGAGTTGAATTAAGCCCTTTGTTTTCTTTAGGTCCCTGAAAATAAAAGAGAAATGAATTATGATGGTTTTGTTCAACACCTCTTGCAGAGACCATTTTAATTGCACATGCCCTGCCCAAAGGGCTGACCAGCACATGCAGCAATAGCAGTTGGGGTTTCCAGACAACACTCAACCCCACTGGAAATCCTTTCCAGGGTACTGTGGGACCTCTGGAAATTCCAGATAAGTTACAAGGCTTCACAGCCTTGACAAAGACCCGGCCATCTCAGTAAACCTGAATGCATTTGATAACCTTGAGTGTCAGCAATCAACCCCCAAAACTGTTCACTCTACACCCACAAAATCATGCAAGTCCCCCAGAGCTGATTAGGCTAATGAACTCCAAAAGCAGAATCCCTCAGTACTGCCAGACCACAGAGGAGGTAAAGAATGAGTGCTGGGAACAAACCAGGTGTGCACATAAGAAACATGATTCCTCAGGCTCCTTTTAACCCACAGGGGATGTACTTTGAAATGGCTCTTGTGCATTTCCAGCTTGTGCTTTGCAGGGGTTGGAGTGGGGCTGGTGCTGTCGCTGCGCGCTGGGAGCACTGGGGATGCTGGGACCTGCCTCCCTGGCTGCATTGGGCTCTACAGCAGTGCTCTAGGGCAGCTGGTTTTGGCAGCAGCAGAGGGAGAGGATAACCACCAAGTCTGGCTGGGGAAGGGCTGGAGAGCTATTGAGTTGCTGTAAGACACCATGCCTGTGACCACTGTCTGTCCGTGTTTCCACTCCAAGACTAAGAACGCTTCCAGGATGCTTCAGTCCTGTCTTGCAGCCTGCGTATGGCTGTGCTGTGGAGGTAGGGCTTCATCAAGATACCAAATGCACACAGGGGAGCGTGAAAAATTGAAATAGAAGTGTTGCTATGGCAGCTTTGGGGCAGTTATTCAAAACCAGAAATACCAGCCGGCTGGGGACCTGCTGATAGAGGTTTTCTTTCTTAAGTTGTCTGTGTCATCCCCTCAGACACCCAGCCAGGAGCAGTTTTCAGGAGGAAGGTGAGTGGATAGATATTGGTATGCTGCTCCTGCCTTTGTCCTCCTGTTCCATATGGTGGGGAAAATTCATTGAACAGGAACTCTGCTTTCAGGCTTCCTGTTCCCTGAAATGCAAAATGTGCAGCTACAACCCTTGGTAGCCACCCAGAACCCAGAAACAGGAATGCTGATATAAACTGTGCTCTCCCCATCACCACAAGATGCTCAAAGCTTAGGCACTTCATTTGACAATGCTTAGGTGTTCTCTAGAAAGGTGCAAGCCTTCCTACTTCTACAATCAAAGGATGCAAACATCTCTTTTGCGACAATAGAAAGGCAGAAGAACACAAAGTTATGTCAGAGGCAAAAAATCTCTGAAGTCTTTGAGGAAAACTTCTCTATTACTCTGTGCTGTGACTATGTATATGAAAAGATGAGGGATAAGAGGGAGAGAGCTGTCTAGGAAGGAATGGGAGTTGGAAGAAAGGAAGCTTGGTTTTGAGGAGCAAGCTAGAATATGAATTATGTAAGCAAAACAGGCAGAAAATGAAAATAATGAACAAAAGAGTAGGCTGGCAAACTTGACAGAGCTGCAAAGCATTTCTGCTTAAATCTCCTTTTATTCCCGGTCATTCACAGAAGTGAAAGTCAAAATGCACACCAAATAAATCCCTTCCTCCTTCCTTCATGGTCCACAACTACGAAATACAATGTATGAATATGGTCCACCAGACTGCTTCAGCTGAGAATCTGTCCCACAGAAACAAGTGAAACTCTTCTGCCTTCCAGAGGCATTTTCAGTCATGCAAATGGACAGGACACCTGGCTGGACAGACAGCGTGTGGCTTTCAATGATGCCATCTGTATCATCCTCTAGAATCTTTCAGATTGCTGTCAGTACCTCAAGCAATGATGCTGTATCCCTACAGACAGTAAATCAAATGAATTTGGGGTTTCTGGACATTTTCCCTCACCATATTCTTTTTAAGATGCTGAAGGCCACTCACAGAATTTGCTGAGGGCTGGTGCTGCTTCAGCTGCATTTCCTTTGCTACCAACTATTTTAAGGCAATGTAAAAGTCATCTTCCTTGTGTTCTTTTGCATCTTCTAGATTGTGAATGTTCCCAGCACTGATTTAGAGAGCAGCATATTTTTTGCCTTTGTGTTGTCAATGATGAGACACCTCATTCTGCTTTAGGGGATTTTGCTGAGTGGCTCTCGAGGGAGGTATTTCCACTCTTGTTCCTCCAAACCACTCCAGCAAACAGCATGAGAATGTAAATCTCAAGTCAGAGGGAGGACCACAGCAGTAGCAAAACATTAACTTACCCAGATTCCTAGCAGCTTCACCTAAAGAATTGAACTTTCCTTAATTCAGCTCAAATCTTAGTAGTTACCAAATGATTATCATGAAATTATCCCCAAAATAACTGCTGGTTTTATATAAAGCATATACAACACTTTCCTTGGCAAAGCCATTCAAATCGTGCTGCATATCAGAGGTTGAGTTTAATTCATTGTGAATTTCTGTGGTATTCATGAAGGGGAGAAGATCTTAGCACGACATTCTTTCTGGGAATAAATTAGTCAGTCCCAGTAACATCTAATGGTTTTAAATATCTTCCTGTGAATTTCTATCAAATATGTTTCCAGATTTAGATGAAACGTGTATTGAAGGAAAACCATCCGGGAAGCTTTTTAAGTGAAGATCAGGGATTACAATAGATGCTTGTATTGCAGCAATAATATAGAGGAACATATATAGCTACAAAGAGATACTAAGGGCTTGGGAGAAATCCCACTGCTATTGCAGTGAATGGCAGAACTCATTTCTCCACTTATTTCATTGTCAGCAGCACTTCACCTTGAAGCCGTGGTTCATACGTTAAAAACACTTGTATGTCCTTCATGACAATTAGCACTGGAAATGCCTGCTGCAGGAGGAGCTGATCCTGCAGTAGCAGCCTGCAATGCCTTCCCGGGGTTTGCTGCTGCCTAACATAGAGAGGGCATTGCTCAGTTGGAGCACAGGACCAGATAACTTCTTTCCATAGATCCTGCTAGATCACAAATGCTCACTGTGCTTTCAGATTCATGGGTTAGAGACTCATGAGATACCTTTGGTTTTGTTCTGCATTTTTTAATCTTCTTTTTTTTAGCTTACACTTCTCAATTCCCTATCCACCTTATACAAACAGGCTCTTTATATAAGCACCTATGCCTTGAGCTTGTATACTTGCAAGGCATATGGAAGAGAAACATCTTGGAGAGGTTTGAAGAAAGCGTCCATGTGACAGCATTGTACTGTTTCTAATTAAAAACCTTCTATAGCTGCATACTTAGTTATGTTCTCAAATGTTCTGACACTGAATGTGCCTACTGAACAGAGCTGAACAGACCCGATTTAAAGATATTTACTTCAGCAAGTTACTTGTATGTGAGCCCACATTTGGGGCACAGTTGTTCATAAGGCTTTCAAAGGAGTCTAAAGACTACAGTCACAGAAATCCAGTTGAAATTCAATAGCTGTTGAGTCCTTTTGTGTTTGAATTCAAACACAGTTTGAGCTTGCCTTAACATCTCATCTCCTTTTCTGTCTAAAACGTACCTCCTGCATTTGATCTTGTGGATCGCAAATCCTTTCGGGTCAATGGGAATTTGTGACATGTCCATTATTGCCCCCTGAATTGGGTGTTGTTTGCTGGACTCCAGTAGGTTTATATCCAGTAATATTTTTATCTCTTCCTCCAAAGAAGTTTTCCATACTCAGGAACTTCTTTTATTTGGAGTTTTTATGTTATGTGGACTACGTGATGCTACTATGAGATCTGGAGTGTGGATTTTCTCATGAACGTGCCACTGATACATAGCTGTACTTTGCTTTAAAGCCTTCTGTCCCCGAGGTGCTGTCTGCCTGCCTGTCAGATACTTGCAGCTGGATGAGCAGCAATTTTCTATAGCTGAGTATGGCAAAGATAGAAGGAATTTTCTTCAGCTCCATGGAACAATTAGCTGCCACAGCTGTCAGGACTTTAGCAACTTGACCCTTTGATGTTCGGACCTAGAAATGATTCAGGTTTATTCTGTCACCCAGGTGAAATTTAGCTTATCCAGCCCTTGCATCTAGAAGAAGCTGTTGCTGCAGAGGCAGGGCAGGAGTCACACTGATCTTGCACCTTTATAATTCACTGCTGGGTGAATGTCCTCACATCATGAGGAACTGGCTGCTGTGGAAAAACAATTCAATTCAGATACACGCGGGCTCAGCCAGACATCCACTGCTTCCTTAGGGAACCACTTAGTTCCTGTACCAGGAGCAGCACCAAACTCCCTTTTTTATCTTCATTAAAGAGCAGAGCTTCCCTCTGGGATCAGGTGGCCAAGTGCAAATGAAGTAACAAGTTAATTTCAATAGTAAAAGATACAGGAGTACTTTAAGTTCTTCACGTATCCTTGCCAAAATAAAGTGGCTGCATTGATGAGCATATTTCAAGGCCTGGCCTGGAGCCTTTCAGCATCAGTAAGAAGATTTCCATTTATTTCCTTTGGCTTTGGAACAGGCACCTACAGAAAAAAGCCAGAAATTAAAGTGGATGCAATTTGATTTATACCTGAATGACTTAACATCTACAATGGAGAAATCCAACAATGTATCGTCACTGTTCAGTCCATAAAAGCATATGAGAGCTTTTTAAAGTCTTAGCAGGCATACCCAGGAGCAGACATCCAAAGCTGCATAGAGGACACCAAAAGTTTGGGTCTTTTCCTGACTCTTTTTTTACCTAAGACAAAGAAGTTTGCACAGCTGATTTTTTCACCCCAAATAGGCAAAGGATAGGAAAAGTACCCCAGAGTAATAGACAGGAATAACAGGCTACAGTCATGAACTGTCAAAATGAAATACATAAAAATGGGGTTTTTACTACTAGATGTTTCTATCTTACCAATTCAGAAAGTGAGTATTTATGCAGGTTTTTCCTCAACTGTTTTGTTTTTTTTGAGGTAAAATTTACTCTCTAGCAGAGACATGGCAACAAGACAGTGAAGCTAAGGAGCATCGGTACATTGTCTTAACCGAGAGTGGAAGTGGCAAAGAACTGTGACTAGAACCGTCCCCTAACCTCTTCCTTCTTCCCTTCCAAGTGTTCTGGACAAAGAATAACATCACTGGACAAAAATTCATCATCGCTGCCTTGTCAGTGACTAAATCCCGACTGCAGAACACCTAGAGGTAACTTTAGGCTTTGCAGGCTTCTCTTCCAAATCCAGCTGTGAAAATGCTGCTGTGGAGAACTTCTGCTGGGTGCCTGATGCTCTTTTCACACTGCTGCTGCTGCAAAGGTGCCGGTCAGCTGGCTTTATGTGATCTACCATGAAGTTCAGCAACAGGTTGAAGAGGAAACAAGCATAGCAAAAAAGGTAATATAAGTAAATTGAAAAAGAGCAAGTAACCATATTGTAAATGGTTTGCTTAGCCCCTTTGAGAAAGTGCTTTACTTCTGGGGGCCTGAGCTTAAACAGTGTCAATTAAAAATGGCCCTGTATAAAGAAAAAAGAATGAGCTTAATTTCTGTAGTGCTGCATGTTGATAACAGCCAATCTGTGAGTTTGCTCTCTGTAAGACTCAGGATTTTTGCCACAGTTAATAACTGGTTCACTGTATGGAAGCACTAACGTTCTCAAGGATGGGGAATGGGTGTAGAGAGACACAGGTCGCAACTACTTTTTTCAAACTGTTTCATCTTTCTTTTACTCAGCCAACAAAAATATCAGAAAGCTGAGCAAAATGTTCAGTACTTCTACTTTATTTTGTAGTATAAGTGAATATATTGAAAGAGGGTGTGCATAATTCTAATAAGGCTACTGTTTCTTTCCTCATGAAGAACTTATCTCCTCCTCTAGCAGAGGGGATTAGCAAATGTGTATTCTAGTTGTTTTGGAAAACAACAGCTGCGTACCTCTGGGGAGTAAGGCTTTCAAACCACTGGTTTGGAAAAATAATTTTGCATTTGGCTATATGGGGTTATTTTGCTTCCCCTTAAAACACTATTACTGGAGGGGAAGAGTCTGCCTGCCTCTACAATTACTCTGTTGAGTCATTCTGTTGTTTTATCCGTGCTTAAGGTGTAAGATTTCAAATACAGACTTCAGGCTGTGGGGGTTAATTTATTAGGTTTTTAATGTTTAATAGTTGTACTGTGAAGACAAAGGACTATTTACCAATTCTAAATGTTCAGTTAGGTTCAGTGTTAGGATACAGCCTCACACCTTTTCCCTGAGGCTGATAGTTCTGGGCTTATGAATATTGGTTCTTTAAGACATTTGCCCATTAATATTTTATACAATATGGGTCTAACCTGTGTGAGTCTGTGCACACACCAGAGATGAGCTGGATTATTAAAATGTTTGGTACTCCATAATGCCTTAGGACAAATGGCAATATTCAGGTGCTTGCGTTTTGAGCAATGTTTCAGGGAGAGCCTGCATTTATTCTTCTCCCTTGCAAACTATGTTGGGTGCCACTTCATGGATGGGAAAAGTTAAAAGTTACTAAATGATTTAGGCTCTTTGATTTAGAGATCACCTCCTTCCACCTGCCATAGCAGACAAGTTGTGATCTGGAGTTCCTATAACAAACGTTCTTGTTCCAGCGTAAATGGGAAGAAGCGAATGTCAACAGCAAATCTGCTCTAGAATTCACTTCCTGAAGTGGCCTATTGAGGCACAGATCTGGTCACCTGCAGGTCATTCTGTGGGGTCCAGCTGCCCTCCCAGGCTTTTTCTGTGGGAGGGAGACCAGAGAAAGCAATGAAATCGCAGATTGGGAGTTTGACTATTTGGGGATTTTCTGGCATAGATGTAGTGCATTCTATACTTGTTCCTGCAATAAATAGTTTTGATTTAAAAATTGACTAAACCAAGTCATTCTTCATCTGTATATACTGCATTTCTTCAGCTTTTGAGAGAAGAAAAGCTAATGAGTAAAATATAATGAACAGGCTTGTCTGGTGAGATTACCTGAGATGTTACTTGACTCCTGATATCTCTCTTCTTGCGATTAACTTTACGGAAGGTACATCTAAAGCGAACAAACCCATAAACTTCTATCCTGCCTCACTAATCACTTTCCAAATACTACTATTGTTCTGCCTTCTTCTGGCATACTGGTTCTCCTTTGCCTCTCACGAGTTTAATTAAAGATTAGGATCACAAAGAGATCTCGGAATCAAAGAGATTCAACTATCAGGGTTCCCAGATATGAACGTGTTTCCTTTACCACAGCAGGACCCATTTGTTTAGACAGGAACTCTGCAAACTGCAGAGCAGGTGAATATTAAACAGGAGTTTGGTGAGCATAGGGATAGGCTGTAGCTTTATCTGGAGACTGTCCATAGTATGAAGCATTTTTTCATGGAGCAAGCATGAAAATGGTCCAAATGTTAATTTTTAACACATGTCATTACACTTGAGCTGTGATTGTACAAGTAATTCTGCTGGTGAGAGGAGCAGCCTTTGTAACATTTCTGCTTAAACTGCCAGTAAATAAGATAATGGGTATATGATATATTGAGCTATGTGTGCATCTAAAAACCAGTAGCATCATTTGAAGATGTTGAAGTAAATGGAAAAGCTCTTACTGACCACAATGAGATGTGGACAAGTATTTATGTCCAAAGATCCATCAAATAATCCTGAGCTAAAAATAACCTTTAGCTGTCTCTGACTTGAGCCACGTTTCACCCAGAGATGTAGGGAGGAGAAATTCTGAATTCCACGCCATCCCCATGCTTTTCTTGCCAAGTTTATAGTTTCAGCTCATGTTTCGTGCAGTATGATTACTGGTGCTACAGCTCAGTTTAATTATAGATATTCAGTTATACAACTTCCCTCTCTTGAAGGATTCACTTTTTTTGCTGTTAAGGCTTTTATAAGTACAGACTGTGACCCTGACGCTTGGGAAGTACACTTATGTCCAGAGGAAAAGTGTCTGAAAGCTTGTCCTGGAGAAATGAGTCTCCAAGACACTTGAGTAGATTAACAGCCTTTGTGCATCATCCATGCAGACATTTCACACAGAAGCATGAAGCCACGATCCTTCTCTCATAAGATTTCCTGTTTGCTTCAATTACAACACTGAATTGTAAATTTAATTTTAAAAATCTAATGTCCTTTTACCTTGATATTAAAAATCAAGCACCAACCGCACCCCCACTCCATTGCAATTACAGAAGCAATGCTATAGGAGATCCTGCTTGAAATAGCAAATCTGTCTAACTGATAGCCAGGAATCTGGTTTTGCTAATGATGTCTGTGCAGCAAACCTCGTGGACTTCCTTAAGGGAATTTTCTTCCTCCCTTCTGAAAGATGAAGAATGTGCTGGTTCCTTTATCTTCTGGATGCTTCCTGCCTCAAGCAAAAAATTTTGGCTTTTTTACTGTTTTTAACCGTGAAAAGGCATAACTATTTAGAATCATTTGATACAAATGTGTTCATAACTAGAGGGAGGAACTTAGCAAAGGGTAGTCTTCATGGTTCTGCTACACGATTAGTACCACGGCAATCTGATCAGCAGTGCTATGCTATCCTGCACACAACTGGTGTGACAGCACCTGAAATATTACAAGACATCCCCTCACATGGCTGTCATTGCCTGACATCACTATGGAGCCTGCATGTCCTGATTCTCAGTGCAATGCATCGTCAGAGGATGCTGTTTGTGCTGCTTGTGTCATTTTCTGTATTATTAATGGCCAATGCCTTCATAGATATATTCCACCTATAAATAACTAGATTGTAAAAACCAAGCTAACATGTCACAATTCATTATGCACCAAGGGAGTTTCTAGCTTATCTGCAACCAGAGAAAAACCTGCCTTCTTACTGAAGGCAACTGATCAGGAATCTTGTCCAAAAGATATTACAACCCAGAACAGCTTCTGCAGTACTGACCGCAATATCCTGTCAAATACTGAGTGCTATTACATGTTCTGTAACAGCAAGACAAAATAAATCTGGATTGAACAGCTCTGGTTCTCTCTTCAACCCTGAACAAAGAATTCTCTCTCAACAAGAACTTCAAATACATCTGGTTTCTAGATTAGAAAATGCCTTCTGTAGTCCCAGATGGCTGTGCACTATTAGCAGTATGAATGTCTGTAACGAGAGAGGATTTCAGAAGGTGCACACAAGAAAAGCCGTCCTACCTTTTCCAGTGCGTCCCATTATAGAAAACTGAAAAAACTTTAGGAAGTCCTAGAACACTGGCCCTCATCCCTCTGCCACAGAAGGAAACCCCCATAGTTTAGGAGTTTAGGAGTTTAGGAAGTACTGCTAGAAATTCTAAACACACCTATTTTTAATACCTTAGCAGTTTACATTATAACCTCCCAGGAGCAGCAGGTTGTCATACAACAGATTGTGATATCCAAATTCTCCTGTCATGTGTATTATTCAGCACTATTCGTGTCTCTTTATTGAATGCCTGGATGGCCTGTCATTCTCTCAGTAATAATAGCTTATTTGTTTCATTCTTGCGTGGCAAAGACATGAATAAATACATCTCATACTTCATCACAACCACTGAGAAAGCCCTTGTACTATGGGCATTTCAATTCTTATGATGGGCCTGTTGTGTGTTTAGAAAACAATAGGAGCGTTGTCCTTTTAATGGTGCAGATGGTGTGTTTTTCTGGTGAGGCCTGGGTGTGAAAGAAAAATAAACTTTAATTATTAAATTAATTTTACTTCTAATTATTTCCATAAATTATCCAGTTGTTTCATCCACAATTTCTACTCCTTGTATTTCAGAACCAGATGGGGAATAACCAGTTTAGATTCAATTCAATGCCCATTACAGCTGGTGGCAGACACTTTGCAAGGGTAAAATCAGTTTTTGATGAAAACAGGCTTTTTGCACACAAATATATTATTTCCACCAAACTCTGGAGTCTAGAAACCAGGCAGGTCCTCAGCACAAACAGAGAGTGCTGGCAGCACATTCTGATGAGTTTACAAGAATCAAGCTGTAAGATATGATGAAATCACTTTAGTTGCCGCAGACAGCTTGGGGTTTATTTATTTATATATTGCCTGCTTTGTGGCTGTACTGCTTGTTATAATTGCCTGTTCTTCCCCAAAGGGAAGCATTTGAAATGAACACCGGAACCAATGGCAATAATATCCTTCCTCTTTATTTTATTTATTCTTATTATTTATCTTATTTATTCTTTATCTGAGTCAATAGGTGATAAAAGATGTAACATGTCATCTGTAGGTCCCTGTTTTAAGTGTGATCTATGTCAGTACTGACTAAGCTCCATCATCCATCTTCTCCCTAGACAGCCTATGCAAAACAATTAATGGGTGGCACTGGTGGATTCCCTGGAAGACATTTTCTACACCACACTGGTTACTATCACACTTGTCATCAATGAACTCTTAACTGACAGTCTTGGAATGAAGGGAAAAAGCTGGACTGGCACAGAAAATTAAGTGCCTCTTCATCATCACGATTCAGTTCCTTTGTGTGAGACCTGAGTCATGCTTATAGGACTGCCATCAAGGATAACATTCTGCATGAATCAAAAAGCAAATGCTTCTTCCCTGGCAAAACGCAGTCATTCTGCTCTTCTGCAAATATTTTCATGACTTTCCTACTAATTAAGAGTTCCTCGTCTTCAGACTGCTCAGGGCCATAACAACTTTTGGCTTCACCAAAGAACGGACAGACCCATTATCCAGATGAGTTGTTAAATTACAGAATCGGTTTTGGTTTTCCTAGATGGATGATCACTGGTGTGCTGAAGCATTTGTACTATGTTCAAGATATGCTGCAGTTTGATTATCATTCCACATCTATGTCACGTAGCATGTACTGTCATAGCCAGCTTGGAACAGAAGAAATCGTGAAGAAAAGATAATGTTTCTGCAGAACTCCCCATGAGTTGTTCAGGGCCTGTGAAATGCCACTTTTATCACTTGTCACGTGCCATATTGCAGCTCTTCTCAGGCCTGCTTCACATTTTTGTTCTGTTGCAGATTCTTGTGCCAGGCAGGTGCCTAATGATTTCCATAGTAACAAAAATAATGCCTCTCCATATCACTGCTGAACCCTGAGCTGACTGTCTGGGGTATTGTTTGCATCAAAAAGCTGCCTGTGTGGTTGTCACTCAGTGGAAAATTTCAGATCAGTCAGATTCTTCTTTTTAACATTCTTCTCCTCCTCTGAATCCCCCAGGTATTGAAAGCAACATACTTCAGAGGCACTTCCCTCCTCTACTTACATACTGACTATGAAACTTGATTAATTCGGGAGTCAGCCTTTGCATTCAGCAAAATCTCAGCCCCTGTCTTTATCAATTCAGATTTTATTTTAATTAGCATGAAGTGTGACACACGTGCCCCCTACAGGGAATGGGGAAAGGAATGTTGCCTTCTTGAACTCTAAATTCCCTGTACTCTTTCACCCGCGAAAAACCCAGGCTCAGATCCCAAAGCACAACTTGAGCACATTTGGTTTGATTCACTAAATCCATTCATTTATTTTTCATTCTCTAACATTCAAATATATATGCATGCAATATAACGGAGATATACAAATTAGGGCAAACCTGGGTTAGTTTGTCTCTGCAACATGTTATGACACTAAAAGGCATATGAACTTGTAAATGTCACTCTGTTCTTTGCATATGCCCACAGATACTGCTCAAATACTGTACCATGTTCAATATTTGCAACAAGAATGACTTATCTGCATTTATTTTTTAACTTGTGGCTCACAACATGGACTTTGCTTAACTCTGCACTGTTTTATCTGCCTGCACTCCAAACACTCCTCCAGTGCAAGAAAGGGGAAAGCCTGGAAAAAGACTCCCGCCTATTCTCCAGACATCACCAGGCTTATAGGTATAATTACAAGCAGTGATTTTGCAGAATCTACCCTGTAAAAAAAGAGGGTGTTTATTCATCTGCCAATGCCTCGTGTTTCTGAAGAACCAAAAATACTTTCATGGAACATTTGAAGGCAAGATGACATTGTGTGAGAGCGTAGACCTAGGTTTAAGAAAGAGACAGGCAAGCTGTGTCTCAGAATAATGGCTGAAACATGAGGTTTTGTATGATGGAGCAGAATGCACCTGTAACAGTATGGGTAATTCCACTGAAAACACTAACAACATCCCAAACACTTTCCCAGACCAGCTACACCTGCCTGAGCTGCTTGATTTAACACAGCTTGTGCCAAGGCGGGGCATTAGATTTGGTATTTAAGTGCTGCAGTTTCAGGTGAGGTTTGCTGCCCCAAACCAGCTATAGGTTAAGCCTTGTGCTGTCTGTCCTCCTACCCGCTCAGTCCCATCCTACCAGGTGGAGCTGCTTTCCCCGCCGCAGGAGAGGCGGCCACACCGGTGCTTGGTACCGGCGCGGTGCGATCGCCTCCGGTTGTGCAGGCCTGGGGCAGGCTTCCTCGTCCGAGGCGCTCACACCTCGGCTGAGCACGGAGGAGCGGCGCGGCGCTGCGCTAGGCCGGTACGTCTCAGGGCTCCTTCGCTGCTGAAGAGTGGTGGGAAGCGGTTTTGCTGCTGGGGTTTCTGTGCTCCGGCTTAAGCAGCCGCGGTGATGGCGCTATGCAGACCGGCTCTGCTGGCTCTTGTGCCTGGTGCCCAGCCCGTCTTGGGGTGCTAACATGGGGTTGAAAACTCAGTGCAGTGATGGGAGCTTGTGCTGTTCCTTATCCCCTTGTGGAGTGACATAAGAAAGTTGCCTTACTTGTATTGTGTCAATTTCCCCACCTGCTAAACTGCAGTTTGCTATTTTATGCTAATAGAAGAACAAAGTAGACATAAGGCATATTTGTGTTTGTAAGCCTCCACCTGCAAATCTGTCAATGTGTTTATCCACTATAAAAACCTGAAGAAGCTTTGTGTGAGGAAAGCAAACAGAAAAAGTCTCACCTGTGTGCCCTTGTATGCATTTTCCAGGGAGTGTGAGTGGAGGAGCTGGGTGTCTCGCTGGTGGGGCCAGTGGCTGGGCAGCCCTGCTGCTGCCATGCCCATAGGCCACCAGCATGGCACTGGCCTGTGACATCCACTCCACGGGGCTCAGCTGTTTCCTGATGTGTGAGAAAGGCACCCATGCTGGTTGGCCCCACTGATCCCCTCTGTTCCCCTCGCTCACTGCTCTGGACATCCCTCCCTCAAAGCTAGCTGGTCATGGAAAAATCCTGTGTAGGGTCATTGGTGTTTTCCTTTCTTCTTTCTTTGGGAGGCAGAACCTCCTGATCAGAGGTTTAGAAGGCAGAAGTTATTTCAGTGAGACAGGCCAATTGTGGAATCATGAGGCCCATTTGGTTGATATGTTAGCTCTGAGAAGCACTGCTTCACAGGACAGTTGCTTTTGCTGTCAGATCCACATGACTGACATATGCTTTTATGCGGTAAAATTGATCTTGGAAAAGCCTGTGTTAAACAGGTACAGTTCATAGGAAAATGTGTTTCAAAGAGGTCAGTGAGTGATGCTTCCTTGTACGACAATCTCTCTCCTGGCCTTCAGGTATCTGTTCAAATATTTCTTGGATGCCCTTTGAAATGTTTTTCTTTTCACCAGGAAAGTAGCAATGTGTTAAGAGTGTCGTATGCATGGAGATTGATAGCTCTGGGTCACTGTAGTTCTCTAGCATTCTGAAGATATTTCTACTATATATAGAAGGCCTAATTTAGAACCACAATACAGTTTTCCATGGCTGATGATTAAGCAAGTGGTGGCAAAGACTGGTTCATGTCTTTGTAGCTTATTTGGTCCTGTGTATCCTGATGAGCTTCCTTCAGTCAATATTTATTCCCGAAGATACAGTGAAATGAGAACCTGAGATCTTGAAGGTGTGGGTTAGAAGATCGGTAATTTCATCATGGTCTTGCACATTTCACAGTCCCTGCTATTGCTTTTCACAGCAATACCCAGCGGAGTTCATAGGAGGTGTCTCAATTTTATAGTCTGCTCCAGAGGTTTTGGATTTGGCTTGACTGAGATAATTTTGATGACAGTTTCTGTCATGTTAGTGTAACTTTCAGGGCTGGGTGTGCAGTTCTGCAGTTGAGTGGTGTGATAAGGAATGTCACCAGAGCATTCCTTGGTGCTTCTGTCACATTTATGAGTAGGACTTTGAAGCTACAACAGATTCTGACTTATTGTAATGTGCACTTTCACTTTTCTTATCCCAGCTTCAGGTTATAACATTAAGTTTGAAATGTGAGTAAGGAAAGAAATAGAGCAAAAATCTGCTTATGTTCATCTGGTGATTTTGGCTTAAGAAATGTGCACTCAATGATGGCTGTATCTATGGTTTTCTAGGTGGTACCTGGTCACATCAGCAGAATTTCTATCACTGCCAAGGTTCAGCACTGACAGACATGACAGAGTATTTTTCTTAGGCATGAATGTCATCCTAGATACATGCCTTTTCCAAACAACTGTATCATGCAGAGTAATAAACTCATATCAGAAAAAGCAAGTGCCAAAACAGAGTGCTTGCTATTCTTTTTTGTCCTGCTTAAACTATATGTCTTCCTTCCTTCTGCTTCCCTTTTCTGCACTGCATTTGAAACCAGGGGTAACGTGGGATTTCTTGTAACACACATTTCTGAGTAAGAAGGACGGTGAATTTCTCAACACTTTAGATTCTGTAAGAGGGAATCAATGACTTGGAAGTATAAGCTGTGCTTCCACTTAGGAAGGCAGAGGACGAAGGCAAGCTACTGTGTGATTTGAATGAAGACCTTGGCAAGCAGCAAAATTTTCCCTACCGCTCTTCTGGCCTATAGATGAGCCTTAAAAAAAGATCAGGAAGTTGGAAGAAGTCATAAATATCAGAGTTCTCATCCCCAGTGCTCGAAAGGCCGCAGGCAGAAGTAATTGGAAAATACTTTAGATCTCATAACAGTAAGATAGCCACATTTTGTTTTAAAATTATAGTGCAATATTCTGCTTTACTGATGTGAAGAAGTTTGGTGAATTTAAAAAATACTAATAAAGAGTATTTCGGGATGGCTCTGTTTTCAGCGGAAATAATCCCATTGCTCCTGCTTATAATGTAGTATCTAATATTACAGCGTGCTGGTTCTTGCCTCTTGGGAAAAGTGTGGAACAGTCTCCCTTCAAAGTGCAGAGCTTCGGATGGAGATTTAGTGTTACTAGGTTACTGTTAGTGTTACTGTTTGGATGGAGATTAGTGTTAGCAATGGGGTGTTGTTACCGATGTGAGTCTGAAGGAGTTGTTACAAATCCCCCAGGGAGAAAGGTATGTAACTGTGTGGCTGAGCATGGGAGGAAGGGGTTACAGCCCTGCCAGCTGATGTGGGCAAACTGAGTTTACTTGAAGAACAAAGGAAAGCCCACCTGATCTCCTGAGGTCCTTTTCAGCTTTGCATTTCTCTGAGTTCAGGATGCCACTTGCATATTTTACCATGTTTCCTTACAAGGGTCTTAAATAATTCCTTGCATGTGTATTTCTATGGCATTTTTGCCGCGAAGGGGGGAGTTACTCTTTCCTCATGTATCAGGATGTGCGGTTGGTGCCACAAGATTTTTTCATAGGAGACAAATTCTTTTTAACATTCAAAATTTTTAATATTTTTTGGCATGTTATTTGATCTTAAACTCCCAAGAGATTCAAAGGAAGGAAGGGGGCTAATTTTATACCAGGCGTATGTAGGCTGGGAGCACAAACTGGCTTGCATGCTGTTTCACGTGAAAGGGAGGGTGAAATCTGCGTCTTCCCACATCGGAGGCAGTGATATAACTGTAAAACTTCAGAGACTTTGTAGTGTTTCGCACAGATGTCTTGTGTTCTGATGCAAATTCCTTACAGTACTCGAAGCAAATTGGATCACCATCTGTTTGGGTAAATGGTGAGAATGTTTACACTTAGTCTTTAATTACCTGTATGGTGTAGCTTGGCAAATAACATACATTTCTGAGTGCTTCCTCGAGTGGTATGTTAATGTCAAAGCCCATATTGCATCATTTTCAGAAGTTCTGTCCAAAATCTGTTCATTGCATTTCATTACCACCTCTAGGTCATTAGTGAAGTGACACCCCAGGGGGAAGAGGGAAATCAAATGACAATGTAGGTGATGTCTGACATTAGCCAAATGTCAGGCTTTCTGATGGAAGCATCAAAATTAATCTGAAAATGTTATACCAGTTTTAGCCATTTTCCTAAGAGATTGAAAATACAGGAGGCAGGCTGATGACATTTTGATTATAGTCTCAAATTGCAAAGACCTTACAGAATATAACTTCTCCTCTCACATAATTAAAACCTGCTGTCACCTTGATCTTTATTATATTTTTCTATGTCCTGGCAGGTCTCTTGAATTTTGCATGCTATTGATCCTTGTTGTTTGAGCAAATTTGACATGCAGTGTCAAATGTAAGAGCAAATGACCCTTTCCTTTCATATTTAAGGGTAAAGGTGTGGAGAAGATACATAGTGGAAGCTGAACTGAAAGATTATCAAGTAACTGGTACCCAAATAAGTGAAAGAAAGTGAATTCAAGCCATGACTCATCAAAATGCTTAAGTGTGTGCCTAGCTACAAGCCCTTGGGTTAATGCCACTATGGGTGGCTCCTGAGGGGATCTCGAGACTGCCCTTAGGACCAGTTTGGAAGGACAGCAAATGTAAAGGTGTAGTTCTAGGTCACATCTGGGTGTGTCTGCAGGGCCAAGCATGGCTTGCTGCAGCAGCAGGCAGGTCAAGAGCCTGCCTCTGACAGTATGAGTGTTGGGGAGCAGGTCAGGGTTATAGAGGCCTTCAAAACAACACTCTTGAGTGTTATGGATATTGCCATAAGCCACTGTGACTGCTCCAGGGTGTCAGTAGACTACTGAACCCAGACTTAAGGCCCATCTGAGCCCCAGAAATTATTCTTGCTCTTTATAATTGAAATGAGGAAAAAACAAACCCTAAAACCTCTTAACCATTTGCTATTTAAGTTACAGTAAGTGCATCCTCAGCATCTAAGGAAGTTTATCAAATATATAAGCCTGCTGATCTCGGGGTTGGCAATGTCTTTAGAACAAAAACTTAAAAGTAATCACTGCTACAGTGATCCTTGTGTGCTGCTGGCTAGTCCGGCTTCCAGTTTGTCAGCCAGGGGGGACAGAAGGGAAGTTGGCAGGTCCAGGCTGCTGTGCAGCATCGCAGCTACTTGTTGCTTAAGCCTGGCTTCAGAAGGGGTGACTGATCTGTGTACTGCAAATCTCCCTCCCCATTTGTGTGCTTGGTGTGCAGTGGTGCTGTGCCTGCTGCATCACGTGGACAGCCCTGCTGAGCAGTGGCAGCACATTAAGTTGTGTGAGCTGATGTGCAGCACTCCAAGGAAAGCTGGTCTTTAACAGATGCCTCATTTTACAGCTGCTGCTGCTGCCTTTATCTGCACGCTAACTCAAGAAAACGAATTGTGTGAAGGGCAGAGAAAGGAAGATTTTCCCCAATTTAAACCATTTAAAAGCATATTTAGTTCTGCCATATGTCATAAACAGTAAAGCATCCTGCTTGAGTGTATTATAAAGTGGCATTTTTATGATGACAGTATAATGGTGACAGAGAGCCCTAATGTAGTTGAAGAATACTATATACAGATCTGCCGCAAAATGGTTCTAAATGTGATGCAATGGATGGGCTTGGAAACCCCAGGTTCATCTCACTGAACAGGTGAGATACTTTGCAGAGCAAGTCTGTGCACATATTTGAGGAAAGGATTCAAAGTATAATTTCTGGCCCCTGTTAGAGAACGTTTGGTGACTCTTCAGTTCTGGCAAGGTCAGAAATAAGTCTAGTGGTCTTAAGAAGGGCAGCTTTGGAGGGAAAGAGCTCCCTTTGTGCCACAAAATATCCAAGAGCATCTGCTTTTCTTGTATGCACTGCTTTTTGCAAAGGCTGAGGTTTTAGCTTTTTCTTATCACCTTTTCTGACATACACGTATGAGGGCCAAGAGGATTAACTTGAAGTTCTGGTTTGAATCTTGGAATCTGTACGTTGCTGCTTATGTTATTGAGGATGCTTACACCATTTGTATAAGAACAGAAAGTTAACTAGGTCTGCCACATCTAGCTCCTGACACTGAAAATGCTGGATAGGTAGATGCTGTACAGTGCCAGTGGGCTGCTTTAGTTCAGCTCCTTCAGGTAAGATCTTTGGTTGTTTCACATGCGATTTCCTACTTTATCTGCTGCACAAATACTTCCTCTTGGATTTTTGATACAGAATAAATGTTATTGAATCATAGAATAGATGATCTTAAGGTCTTTTCCAACCCTATTTCCAACCCCCTTGCCATGAGCAGGAACACCTGACACTAAACCATATCACCCAAGGCTCTGTCCAGCCTGGCCTTGAGCACCGCAAGGGATGGAGCATTCATAACATCCTTGGGCAACCCGTTCCAGTGCCTCACCACCCTTACAGTAAAGAACTTCCTCCTTATGTCCAATCTAAACTTCCCCTGTTTAAGTTTTAACCCGTTACCCCTTGTACTGTCACTACAGTCCCTAATGAAGAGTCCACCCCCAGCATCCCTATAGGCCCCCTTCAGATACTGGAAGGCTGCTATGAGGTCTCCACACAGCCTTCTCTTCTCCAGGCTGAACAGCCCC
>JANHGB010044324.1:5057-18197 GCA_026283785.1 Coracopsis vasa
TGCTCTGAATCTCTTCTCTGCCCAACCTGTAGCTGTGCCTGGGATTGCTCCGACCCAGGGGTAGGACCTTGCACTTGGCATGGTTAAACTTCATAAGGTTACGTTGTATCTCTTGTTGAAATCCATAAAGTTCAGCAGTAAATATATAGTTTTCAGGCTGACAGCTGGGACATCATGGGATGAAATCTTTCACACACCTCTGATAAAAGAAGTGCAGCACTGGAACTTGCTTAACAGTTCATCTATTTCTTCAAGAAGAACAAAATCCAGTTCATGCTCCCAGAAAACTATTGGTTCCATGCTGGTGAAGGAACATAAATGGCAACAATCTCTTTGTTTTGTTGGTGTTCTTTTTTTAATGAACAAAATAAACACCTTATCTCAGAGCTCGTAGTTTCCCTGAGACCAAGATTCATGACACTTTTGGAGTTGAACATCATCTAAAAATCCCCTATTCATTCATCATACCATTTTTGGCTTGTTTTAGTAAAATAATATTCTTGGATATGCAGTAGTCTGTTACTAAGTGTGAAAAGAAGTAAAATGAACAGCATGCAGGCAAGTAAAAAAATCCAGAAGGTTGTAATTCCAAACTGCACTCTTACAAAAAAACATTAATTGTTCTACTTTTTAATAAGTATTACTCTGTTTAAAGAGGCATAGCAAAAGACTACAACTAAGAATTCAGCTGTGGGCCCCTTTATGTAGAGAGCAGTAATTCGTATGAGTTGTTTCAATCAATTTAATGGGAGAAGAGCCACAAATCTCAGCTCTCCCAGTGCAACAGGTTCATGGAGTATTTTAGTTCCTTTGAATTCGTGGAATGATTTTTTTTCTCTTGTGAAAATACAAGATTTAAAAAAAATCAGTGTGTGATGTTGGTAACGTTTAACACTAATAAACACAACTGGAGGGCTGCTTTTTAGAGCTGAATTAATGCTGAGCAATATGAAGAAAAGAACCCTCCAGGGTGTCTGGATTTCAAATTGCAGAGCATGGTGAAAGTCCAAAATGATGATAGGAAGCAGCTAAAAACAGCTTAGGAAGGAGAGGAACTTGTCAAGTGGAACTTCCCCCCTCAATCCATTGCGTTATTTTTAAGTAGCACTATTTTATTTTATAATTTTGAACATGAACAAAACACAGCTCTTTATACAATTCCTCCCTTGTTTAACATCTCAGGTAATACGTTTCTATTTAGGATAAGAAATAATAAAACTAATGGGGAAATGTAGATTGAATGTAATTATCCCTATCTGAAAGGCTTCTAGAACATCACCTTAACTCTTACTGATATAAAATTTCAAGGATTTGTAGTATTAATGAAGATCAAGGTTTTGTTCTGTTTTTTACAGTTAGAGAGTTAGTGGTTTATGGTTTCCTGTAGCAACTATAAATATTTGTTAACATTACTACTACTCTATATTTCACCCTGTAATGTACAGGGATACCCTAGCCATAGAAACAGATAAGTAGACTGTATACACTTCACCACAAACTCCTCTTGCAGATGAGGTGCCCTACCCTCATTCCTAAATATCATCTTTTTCCCTTTTCTATTTTTTTCCTAAACCCATAACTCTTTATAGGAAACATATCTATTTACTCTTTATATATAAAATATACAAAATAATATAATAGGAAGTATTAATTATTGTTTGTCCTGCCCTTTTCCCCATGTCATATTGAAATAGGCAGAAAAGTCATTACCTAATCTTCTTGCAAGTCCAAAGTCAATGAGTTTGATACTTGTACCAGTCTTGTTGACGCACATAATGTTTTCTGGCTTCAAATCCAAGTGGACAATACCCTGCTTATGGATGTACTGAACTCCTTCTGAAATCTGCTTCATATATTTAATGCACTCTCTCTCTGTCAGTTCAAAGTCTTCATCAATGATTCGTTCAAAGAGTTCTCCTCCAGAAACCCTATGAAAGGCAGAATAAAAAGAGGACTTCTGTAGCATCTTCATTTTGGCAGTAACCAAACTATTTCCTTTACAGAAATACAGATAATTCAAGCTTGCGTTAGTCACTTCAGGACACAATCTATATTTTGCAATGGCATTTTCCGTACACACAAGGATCACATATGAAGAATCACCTCCTTTGTGCAGTATAAATCAATAGGTTTTCTCCATTCTGAATCTCTTTCACAGATTAGGATTATGAAACACTCACACTGTTATCCCAGGCAGGGATGTAGCTAGACTTACATCCAGCAGTTAGGATTCAGTCACCTGCAGTTGGCAGTGAAGTGTGTGCCATGTGATTGCCACCCTGCTGACATGTGTTTATACACTGCTCGACCCACTGCTTCCTTTCTCCCTATGTTCCATCACTGCAAAGTGCTGAACCCAGGACAGCAAGTAACATAATTAAAAAAAACCCTAAAATACATGGAATGGGTCCCAGGGAAAGAGGACAAAACTTCTATTAGAGGAGCAAAATTTGGGAAGAAGGGAGATTGGGAATGACAAAGAAAGGCTGAAGAAGGAAAAATTCAAATATATGGTTAATTGGAATGCAAAGCTTAAAGGGTAAATTATTGACCCAAGTGAGCTCAGAGGGAATTTCCTCTTTAGCTATGACAGGGCAAGGATATAACCCACAACTCTTTCAGTGCTGGTGTTTTTAGCTGAGCCACCATTACAGTCTTTATAGATCAAATCCATTTTTATGCTTATTTAAGATGTGAAATAATTGGTCTTTCCAGGGTAGAAGCTCCTGGATTAAACTGTTTGTGGAACTAAAGCAAAATTTAAGTCATGGGGGTTTGTTTGTGTGTTTCTTTTTGTTTGGTTCATTGCTTTTGGTTTGGTTTCGTTTTTTTTAAATTCTGAGTAATCACTCAACTGATTTATCTGATTATGTCCAAAGATGGGAAATACTTTTTGTATGCAGCAGGTGAATGACCCATACAAAAAGGAGCAAATGGTGAAGAGCAGCTTTGCTTTTAGAAATCTGTTCTAAATTAAATGCTTCATGGTCTTTATATGGCTTAATATTTTGCAGCATTCATGCTTATTGCCAAATGTAATTGCACATTTCAGTTACAGAAAGAAAAGACACAACTGAAAACTGGCCTTGCAATGTTTGCAGGTTGGCAGGTATATGATTATATCCTTCATGTGCTAAACTGAAATTGAAACATCTGGACTTCTGGACACATTTCTTGCTTTGGCTATAAGATTTCAGAAAATATATAATTAGAAATGCTACTGCAGTTTCCTACTGACATGAAAATAGGAAGAATAGCTATATGCTTGACAAACTAAGATGCTACATTGGATTATAGTATATACGTAATGTAAAGCCAATAATATGGTTAAAGCTGTTGAATAAACAGCTCTAGTAAGTTGGAGATTCAGTATTTTGTTACTCCAGTAAGATATTAACAGTGAGGAGGTGTTTATGAAAGCATCTGCATGCAAAATGGTTATATATCTGGAGCACTCTGTGATTTCAAATGATCATCATAATGCTAAAACGTACCAACTGTTTTTTTTACTACTTAAGACAGAGAATGATGACTTATTTTTACTGTAAAAAGTGCCATACTTTTCAGATCCATAAAGCAAAAGAATTTCAGAAGTTGTACCATTGTTTCAAGCACCACTTTTTAGCATATTATTTGCAAATTAACTACTGTCAATAAATGTGCATTGTTTCACCCTTGGATTGTTAGACCCTCTGGTAGCATCACAGATTAAACTGCAATTGTATTTTTAGAATGCACATTTTGTATTTATATTCTGAGCCAAATCCAGTTTAATTTTTGCCAGGTTAGGAAGCTGAAATGAACCAATGCAGATTAGGTTCTACGTATATACAGAAGAAAAAGCTTTCTTCAGACAGTCACAACTAGTTCAGAATCTAAATCTCTCATTCTTTACTGGATTCTCCTCTTTTCAGTCCTCTCTAGATGAGGTCACAGAGGAAAATATTCCTATCTATAGAGTCACAGAATGCACATTTTAAAAATATTTTATTAGAAGTTTTGGCCATGAAGAGCAGTGAGAAGAATCTGCCTTGGAGTTACCCAGGGCAAATACTCAACTGCATTTTAGTAAATCTCACTTCAAAAAAAGAGAAAAACCTTAATGACTTGTGCCAGCTTAAATCACACCAGAGAAATGGAGTTTACTGCTGATTTTTTTCTTTAATAATCTTCATTTGCAATACAATAAACTTTTAATCTATGTCAAATTAAACTAACTTTCCGAAGTATGTAAAAACTCCGAGGCACTTAGCTCCTGGTGCTGAATGCCATTCACAACATCCTGCTATTTTTCAGATGTTCTTTTTCCACTGAGATGCTTGTTGTGGAGCCAGTATATTGCTATATTTGAAAAGGAAATGCCTGAGATTTGTCCCTGATTTCCAGCAAGAGGCAGATGGGGTGGTTTCCAAGGAAAAGCACATCAAAGATTTGAATCTTTCTAGTGTTTGATTTTAAATGAATGATGAAAAATTGTGAATTTATTATAAATATGAAATCAAACAGTATGAAATAGTGGCATGAAAAATGTTAAAAGGAGAGGATGAAGTTCAAAAAGTTTTGAGAAATATATGGGCATAAAATTAAAATCTTAGGATAAATATCAGTAAGAAAAATCCAAAGGAGCTCCTCATTAATAGTGGAAGGGGAGCTGCTACATTCTAGTCACTGCTAAAATCTGGTTTCAAAGGAGGCTGATGGCAGTTGAGCTTGATTTATGTGAAATCCATGCATTTAGACTCTGATGGGAATAAAGAAAACAACTTGGATACTAAGAATTTTTGAAGGTATTTTCCACAACTTCTTTGATATTCAAAGAATTGTTAGCTTAATAGCAAAACCAGAAATGATCCACCTGTGGCTCCCTAATAATACAGGTTCAGTTGCTGTGCTGGGACTGTGTCAAACAGGTAACGTGATAGTATAGAGGCTGCCAAGAGTCATCTGACACGAAGATGTTACACAAGCATGACTGCCCAGACCTGCTCCAGAGCAGGGTCAGACTGCTACTACCTGCCTGCTGCTCAAAGAACCATTTTTTCTCCTATCAACACTATGGAAAGTTCTTTGTGTGGGGGTCAAAAGCCAGAAAAGGTGGCTACCCCAAACTAAAATGACACCCTAGTTAGACTGGTTAACAAAATCACTTTAAATTAGATTGCATTTTTCTATATTTTTAAAAGTAAACCCCCTTTGTTGGCAGGGGGGAACTAATGGAGTGTAAAGCCATATGCTATTCAAAACTCTTTATACATTTCCTTGTTTTCCATTAGGTCTGCCAGATCTCAATTCCAGGCTAAGTAGGGCTCCCTTCCCTTACCATCAGCAGCTTGCTCAACTTCTGAATCTAAAAATAAAACCACTTTCTTGCACACAAGTTCCAAGGTTGTATAATGGAGATCCAGTCTCTGAAATATGCTATAGGAGTTTGCACATAATCTAGGCAACTGCCAAGTGAGCAAAACAGACATATAGACTTTTGCTTCTAACAATTTATATCTTATTTAGCACTTCCAGCCAGCAAAACACCTGCTGCTGCTTCTTGCAGCAGACAGCACTTGAAGTAGATGTGGCAGCACAACAGTGGCTGATGTAACTTTTTGGAAAAAAAACATCAGCTCAGATCAGGATTTCATTTTCTTTCCAGGTGCTATTGCCACAAGTACTGGAGTCATACTAAGCAGGTGTGTTATGGATGATGTAAACGTTGGTCATGTTGGTCATTATTGTTTATGAAGTCTGACCATTACTTTCCATCCCATGCTGTGCTTTTCTTACAGTGAATTCTGGTGCGTGAACATGTTCTGAACCTTCTTTTTGTTTTGATAAGTAAGTAACTTCCATTTTTAAATACAAAGATACCCAAGTCACAGGCCTGTGAGGTGCTTAACAGAACTGCTTTTGTGGTGCTTTTCTGCTACTTCCCACAGTGGTGTGGAATAAGTAGCTCAAGGCAGATGATTTCTGGGAGGTAAAAAATAAGTGTTGCTATCTTACTCAGCAAGAAGAAGACAACAACACAGGCTGTCTTCAAATTCAGCTTTACATAATTATATAGCTTTGGATGAAGAGTGCAATAACTTTCAACTAAAAGAGAAATTACCTTCTACAACTGCTACACCTGGACCATCATGGAGAATCTGTGCATTATTGACATTAGGAGCAAATCAATTCATGTTTAATTAGGGGTCTTTTGGTGGGAAATAGTCAGTGTAACAAATCTTCCTGCATCTACTGGTATAGATTTAGAACATTCACTGTGTTCATCTGAGGGGATTTTTTAGACAGCACTCGTTTATTATTACTCGTATGCAATCAGAGTATTTATGTTGTTGCAGAAAAACCACATCAGACTAATCCTTCAAAGTCTCTTAAGAATATAAAAACTGGATATAGAACTTGATGAAAACTAAAGTGTTCCTAACACCTCTTGGGCATTATAAATTTGTCTGGCTGAATTTTTCATGGAAATTCAAATATATTGTTAGAATGTAGCTTAAATGTTTTCATTCCCAAGCATATCTTTCTTACTAGCTCTTGCACACCAACATTCAATTCTCTGCACAAGACAACTTATCAGTGTTTAAGTAAAATTTTACATGAGATTTTACAATACATTTTCAGAACAGCCTAAAGAAAAAAAGATTTTTTCCTTAAACATATATTTGGTTCTAAATGAAAGCCCAAATTGCAGCTTTTTTTCTCTTCCCTTCCAAGTTGGCAGTAAAAGAGTGAGCAGCAGAAAAACAGGTACTTAAAAAACCAAACAAACTAGATGATAAAGGCTGTAACACATCTCTCTTATTTTTAAGAGATACAACACAGATTCACTTACACAGTTTAAACAAGTTGGATAAGTAATTGGAGAAAGTTACAAGATGTAAAAACCATCCAGGCCCTGCAGATCCTGAACCCTTTGACAGTCCCATATCTGAGTAAGTTGCTACATTTGCACAATTATTTTCAACATTATTTGCTTTGTTAGTGTGATCTGCTTTATACTTACATTTCCAAGACCATAACGATGTTGGCTTTTTCTTCAAAGGCATCTACACATTGGACAAGTTTTGGATGATGTAGACAGTTCATGATGCTGATTTCATCCCTTATGTTTTCTTTTTCCTTAGCAGAATATGCTTTGAAAAATTTTCCTGCCCAAACTTTTCCAGTCTTCTTTTCAACAAGCCTAAAGACTTGTCCAAATTTCCCCCTGAAAATATACAACTATTTCCATTAAAAGTTTTTGCAATGTATGGGCCACCATAAATAGCAATATTTTACTAAATATTCCAGTACAACCACTCCATTCTGAAATAAAAATGTCTTCATATCAAATACTGTTCTGTACTGATTCTGTGCAGAGTAATCTGGAAGAATTTTTGAATGAATGCCACATTTAGAGACACCCCACTATACCAATTAGCAAGTTTTATATAAGAAGGTTCAAAAATTGGAGTCCTACCAGGCTTTAATTCATGTCACCCAAGTCTTTCTGCACAGAGTTTTCTATAGGTCATACACTCTGAAGGGGCAGCAGATAGACAGCTCAGGGGCAGGATATTGGATATAGGTGAAATCAGAATGCTAGAGGCTTCAATACTATTATTTCACATGCTGCATATGTACAATTCTACTCCTACGATACATTTATCAAGATTTATTAATGGCAGCGTAGAAGATCCTTTGGCCTTCAGCACCACCAGCAGCACAAATCACCGAAAGATTATTGTGGCATGCAGTTCACATAACCATGAGTTTGAGCACTGAGAAACACAGCCAGGCTAATCACTGACCTTCACTGAGCAATACTGTTAATGCTCTTGGGATTATGACCGCTGTCAAAAGAGATTCTAGCCCATGGGCAGGATAATCTTATTACCACTAATGGATATAATGGAAATTCAAGTGCACAATGTGTACCTTTTTTTCAGCTAGCTTTTAGAGCACTGAAAAACAAATGAATCGTATAGTATTATTCATTTGTGGGCTCCATTCTCCTTGCCAGAGATGTGCATGGTGTCTATTTAAAATTATCAATTAATAGGAATAAAGGATGTTTATGGAGTTGAGGCCAACATATGTTAAAACCTATTTTTACTGCAACAGAGGAGCCCCGTTGGAATGTTGAAAGTGCAAGACACTGTCAAAGAATGAATGCACATGATCTTTATAATTGACTGGTAGCCTTGGAAACTCCATGTCTTTAAAGCCACAACACAGTACTTACGATCCCAGTCTTTCTTCAATATTGTAGACATCTGAGACTTTTTGTTCAGTGTTGATAGTAACCGTCCGATACTCGACTTCAGTTTCTTTCCCTTCTATAAATAAATATTAAGGACCATGATTAAAACCTCCATAAAACGTGAATGAAAACACAGATTTGCATTTGTCCTAATTAAAATATGAATTTCTTACCATCATCAGATAGCTCCACTTCATCCTCTTTAAGTTCTATGATGAAAATAAAAAGACATGAATAACTTATGTAGGCTATGGTACGTACATAACACAGTCAAATTATTCACGATGACATGGGCATTAACTTCATAATTAAAATCTCTTCAACACTTCTGTTTGGTTATTGACTATACAATCACAGTCTGGTCACCATTTCTTGATAAATCAAGTTGTTTTGCAGTACTTGTCTATTACACTTGCCTACTAGAAACAGCAGCATACTGAATCAGTTCAGGGTCATTTAATAAGGAGCTTTAGGAATGCCTTAGTGAAATAGAAAATAAATCCAAAATATTAAAATCAATAACAACACTTCTGGTTCAATAGAAAATCCTTTTCCAGCTTTTCTATGCATTTTTTTGGATTGCAAAGCTGAAAATAAAGCAAGTTTTTACATGAAAAGGTTTCCTGCAAAGCATCCAGACAAAGTTTTTAAGGCTCAGGACGGCTACAAACTTTGGACAGCATGTACTTTCCTAAGCATGGCCGAATTTTGAAATCCCTGATGTCCAAATGGAGCCTCAGTTCTGCAAACATACTCAAAGACAGGCAAAAATGTTAGCAAGCCCAGTGCCATAAGGCAGAGTAAAAGCTGGCCTGAGTGTCTTGATTTTAATTTTTAATTTTCATGTGCACGAACTGTCAGTAGCACTGGTTTGTGTGTTGTTCCCTCTGTTGCCTGCAGTATGAGGGGAAACGGATTGCAGCTGGAATGACGTTACATATTGCTTGCACCGCTCGGGCTTGCTCCTAAGACCTGTGACTATAACCAGTCATTTGAAAAGCTCCAAAGGCAGTTGCACAGTGACCTGTAAAATCCTCCCTTTAGCTGCTGAAGGTGTACTTTGCCATCGTAGAATGCAAGCCTAACCAAGTGATTTACCCCCACTGTGTCAACAGATTAATGTTTTGAAACATTAATGCAGTACTCTGGATGCTGTTAACTATATTAGAGTATAGAGTTATATGCAGCAGCTGAGAAGAAGACAGCAGAAAAAAATGGTGCAGGATGAGCAGATAGCTGGTCTGATGCATGGGCATCACTTTTTCATATCCAACACATAATGCTGCATCTGTATTTTGGTAGCAAAGACAATCAAGTAGGTATAATCTGTTACTAAAACCTGTCTCTCTTTTTTTCTGCATTTGCAACCCTTGTATGTCCCAGCACAGACGAGCTGGTGTGCAGCAATTTACCAGAAAAGCAGGGAAGGAAGGAAGCCTTCCCTACTCAAGGGTAACTGTCCTCAGATCTTCCTCAGCTGGAAACCACACTTGCATAAAGCACATCACATTTTCCTCCCCTTTTAAGGGCTGCATAAAGGAGCTGATCCCAACCACACTGCCAGTAGTTAATGTCTGCCAAATACTGATTAGACAAAGAAGTCAGTTCCCCGTTCTGCAGCGACACTGTATTGAAGCAATGAACTAGAAACATTTTGGTCCATCAGTGGAAGCCTAAATTAGATAATTGGAACATATCTGAGCTTGGTAAGTGCTGAGTAGCTGTGTTAAAATCTTTCTCAGAAGTGAGTCAAAGGTACCGAATTTTCCTCAAACATGGCAATACCTACTTTAATCTGTTCTGACTTAACAGCCTTATGTGAGTAGCTGTTTTCTTTAAATGCACAGTGAAAAGTTAATCATGCGTTTCTTCACCAAGGTTATACTGAGATTGCTAATATGCACTGGTTACCTCAGTATGAAAATCAGTAATCAGTCTTTCTGGCAGCAACAGAAAATCCCAAGCTACTCAGATAAGTATTTACATAGATGGCAGCTTAAAGACCTGACTTTGACAGGTGCTGGACACATGCATTTTCCACTGCCTTTAATTAAAGTACCAGTTCACACACTTGAAAAATCATGTTTTATATGACTTGCCCTTTCTCAATGCTAGCTGCTGTATCAAGAATTGAAGTCAGGAAGCGCTGGCATTGAGAGCTCCAAGACAACCCACCCTCCTACAAAAAGAATACATTTTCTTTTCACTCAAAACAATATTTCCTTTGGGTTTTTTTTTTTTTTTGGTTGGTTGGTTTTTTGTATGTATCACAATGATTCACACACTTTCTAGACCTTTTCTATCAAATCTATATCTCAGTCTTAAACTCTCAGTCTTAAAAATAGCTTGTTTGCTTTAGTCCAGTACAATTAGTGCTTGTTCTAGGAAAAAACAAATGTAGGGAAGAGTCAGGTCCCTAACTCTAGAAGGTGTTTGTCCTCCATCTAAAGAAAGAGGTCACTGAAACACAGGTAATTTTATTATGAATATCCAATACCATCTAGCTTCCTTTCAATTTTATTGCTGCTCTTAATGTTATTTCCTTCCTTTGAAGAGAAGCTGCATCTTGATTTAGATCACGTTGAAAATCTTTAAAATAGAGGGAAGTGATTTCTCAGAATTTAGCTCTTGAAGAGAAATATTGTTTGCTTTTGTTTGGAAATGTCTCTTGAGAGGCTTACGCAGTTGTGTGATGCTGCATCACTTTGCTATCATTTTTGTCTTGCTGTGGCAATAAAAGATAACATCACAAGGGCTATGTGAGACAATTACACTCCAAAGCTCTGCATACATAGGTAAAGAGACAGATACACAACATACAGTTCACTCCTCAAAGACAAATGGCAAAATACATTATTCCTGGCCTGGGCTTTTTGGTATGGTATGACTATCAAAGTGATCCTTGCACAGTAGGTAAATGTGGGTGTGCAAAAAAAATATTTATTCAATATCTGGGTTTAAAAAATAATGTTGATTTTTGTGTGTGTTTAAAATTTTAGTACCAGGTTCCAAATAATTTCTAAAATGCTCCAGCTCTTCCCATTAGTCCTTTGAGAAGATCTTAAGCAAAAAATAAGAGGCAAAAAGTACTGAGAACATTTTTACAGGTATGTGCAACTGTAATTGAAAACCCTAAAAAATATTTTTAGCACCCATCATGCTGCAAAACCAACGTGCCTTGAACTCACAAGATTAGTGTATTAGGGGCAAAAAGACTGAGGAGCTCTATCATGCTGTGATTTGGAGCATGGGAACTACAACTAGGTGTGAGAGACTAATCTAGTTTCTGCTGCGTATTCAGTGCTTGGCTGACAGCAAGCGTATTTACTATTTCCAAAAGCAAATTTGGGGTAGTCTTTATGGCTTGTTTTTCCATGGTGTGTCCAGTATAAACTGTAATGAATCTATCAGTAAGTTTCAGGTAAACCACCAAACATTATTTTCCAACTGGGCATGGTCTGAATGCGTAACACATGTGTGAAAGGTTTCATCTCCCATTACCTGTGCACTGAACTACAGAAGTCTGTCAGCCAGCACTCACACAGCAAGCCAGTAATTGAATTATTGACTACTTTCACCAGGGGGTCAGGCAGAGGTTTTGGATCCCTGAAGCCAAGTTTCCACACTGGATGCATGCAAAACTTAACGCGCAGACACGCACACTAAGTCTGCAAGGGGACTTCAACACACTTACAGTTGGCATGAGCATTCATTGCACAGAGGCACACATGGAGTGTGTACAGCCTGACTCCGCTGGGGAACTTTTAAGACAGAGCTTACTGGAACTTAGATTTATTTTTTTCCCTCTTAAAATCATACCTTCTTGTTTCTCTCCAACTTTTACCAGCTCAGATTCTTGACTGGGCTCGCTGATGCCATACACGTTAGCAGCTCGCACACGGAATTTGTACTCTCGGTCAGCGTGCAGGTCCTGCACGTTGAAAGAGGTGCTGCGGCAGGTGGTGAGATCTGTCCATTTGTTATCCACTGAGTTCCAGATCTCCACAGTGTAGGACTGCACTGCACTTCCACCATCATAAGAGGAGCCGTACCATGAGAGAGTGAGGGAGGAACTCCGTATGTCTGATGCGCAAGGTGTTCCAGCAGGTGGATCTGGTTTATCTGCAAAAACATGCGCAAAGCAGATTGGATGAAGTCATGAGGGAAAGAGCCAGGACTTCCATTAGGGTATTACTGGCCCTAGGTAACAGCCTTTTTCTTTCCATGCCATTGCTCTGCTTCAGAGGTTTGTACTACAGGAAGAAGGAACAACTGCAACGCAGATGGACATGCTTGTTTTAGCTGACACAGACACCCAGCCTATACGAGCCTCAGCACGCGTTGTTCAGTTCCCTGGGCATTTTGGCCAGCCATATTGAAGCCTAATGCCCTTCACAGCTATCATTACAGAAACTATAGATACTAAAACCAAATCTCCCACAGTAGTGCAAACCACTCCTTGGTGAAATTCCTTAGAGATTTACCCCTGTAACAATCACCATAGCTGTGATGCTCTTTCTCCAGCTACCTTCATCTGCTTCTGTACCTCAGAGCCACTACTAACTATTCACAGCCTCAGAATGTGCCACTCATCCAAATATACCAGGGTAGCAGAGATACTAATACCAGTTTGTTGACACAGAAACACAGATCTTGAAAGGTAACAACTTTGTCTGCTAACAATTTAGTGAACAACTTCACCTATTGTCGTGGTTTAAGCCCATCCACGCAGTCCCTCTCTCACTCCCCCCCCACTTAGTCTCCCCCCAAGCTCCCGGAGGGATGGAGAGGAGAATTGAAAAGAATACAACTCCCACAGGTTGAGATAAGAACAGTTTAGTAACTAAGGTATAACACAAATCACTACAGCTACCACCATCACCAATAATAATAAT
>JANHGB010044324.1:18297-68988 GCA_026283785.1 Coracopsis vasa
CCCTGCCCATGGCAGGGGGGTTGGAACTAGATGATCTTAAGGTCCTTTCCAACCCTAACTATTCTATGATTCTACATCATTTAAATACTGAGATTTTTTAAATCTCATATACATTTTGGAAATCGCTGGGGAGGTGGAAGATCAAAGCTTCTGTTTATCCTCAATTAGAGGTTTGTTCCTGCAGTCCTTATTTGCATGAATAGATCCAATATCACCAGAATCTGGTGTGCAGATGAGCAGCTGACCCTGCAAACATCGATGCAATACAAAACCTTTGCAGTTATATGAATTTTTCAAAATCAAGTTTAATGATTGCACAGTAACTGAAATGAATGTTTTTCTAGGGCAGAAGAATGTGACCTTTAAAAAAATCCTACTGATTAAGAACTCTTTATGGATGTTAAGTACTTCAAAAGACTTTAAAGGGAACAAATATCTTCCTTGGGAATAATCCTCTCAGAAGTAATCTAGCAAAACCTACAACATAATGATGATGTTGATTTGGATGAACTAGTGGCCAAAGGTTGAATGAGAAATCAAAGGATAAAATGACAGAAGATGAAAAGAAAAAGATTGATAAGAGGAAGATGCTACAAACAGTGGTTACACTGGACACGGACTGATAAAATCCTTTCCCATTTTGATGGTTAAAACTGCTAATGGACATTATCACTTTCTCCTTAAGAAAGGCAGAGCTGGCAAACCAGCCAAAAATACAGCCACTTTCTCAACAACAAAAACATCCAAATGCTGGGGAAAACTGCTGTGAATTGCTGTAATTCCTTTTAGCTCAAGTTGCGACGGAAAATCCATCTTCCTCCACAACTTAAATGTAGTAGAAGATAATTTGCTAACTATGAGGGAAAAGGCTGGGAGGGAAAGAGATGGACACCAAGGGTTTGCCACTGCATTCTGTATGAGAATGCCCAGGCAGAAGAAAAGAGCCTGCTAGAACATAGGTTGTCTGTATTCATTTTGGCAACACTCAAAAAGCCATTCCACTAGGATTCATCATTATTTAGTACATCTCTTGTTAAACACAGATATCAGAGAGCAAGATGTCCTTAACCTCTGTAATGGCTTATTGCCATGCTTAGCTGTCACATTTTACTCACCTCATTTTCTGGCAGAATAAAAGGGACTTTTAACAAGCATGAATTTATAGTGTAGACATCATGAACTGAGTCACAGAGAAGTTAAGTGATTTGCCTAAAATTAGAAGGAGAAACTGTAACAAAGATGAGAACTGAATCTTGATCTCCTGGTGCCTTCCCTGTACTATCCTGTCCTAGCCACCTTGGAGTTGCAAGAAGTGGGAATTTAATGCTTACACCATTCACAATATCAGAACCCTTGTACAATGCTACAGCAGCCACCAGAGAGCTGGTTGTATAGCACACATGGATTGTATATGATTTTAGTCTAACAGCAGCGATAGCAATCTCCTTTTCACTGCAAGTTGCTATCCATGCAGAGCTTGTAGGGAATGATGCTACTTCTGTCCCCTTAAAAATCTGTACAGAAAAGGAATATTTAGCTCTGTGTCTTGTTTTCTTCCTATATAATAATCATTGCATCATCTCAAGATGCAGATAGAAGAACTTGGATAAGTAGCAGTTGATTTATCCTAACTCCAAACAGAACAGAGCAGTTGCTGATAGCAAGAGGAAAATAACTTTTGAATAAAAAGTTAAGCCAGTAGTCTGTCACTTTACAGAGGCATCTGTTCAAGTTTGTCAAAACAGTGCAGATTCTCTGACATCTGCTCTGCACACAGCTAAATCTGGACTGTATGCATTCGAGGGGTTTTTGTTTAAAAAAAAAAAAAGAAAAAGAAAGTGTTAGCTTGCTCTAATGCACTGAATGTTACATTGAAGGAAGAAAGAACTCATATGCTTCTGTCTTTGCAGGGCACTGTCCTCTCGTGCAGGACATGAAAATACGGTCTCTGCTGTCTTTCATGCCCAGAGTTTCATTTGGAAACAGCTTCATAATTTATCAGTTGCCTAGGCCACAGTTACCTTACTGACCTCTCTTTCCATGACTCCCCTAGATAACTGCAATCCATTTGGCCAGCATAGTTTACAGAAGCAAGGCTTAAGTATGTGAGCACTGGAGAGAAAACATTCATAGCCAAGGGGACATCAGAGCTGAAGAAAATGATACATGGCTTCAATCTAATATATGCCAGCCATGGGAATACTTCTCCTTTCCTAATAAATTTTTCCCAGTAGGCAAAGACAAAAACCTGCAACCCTGGCTGGACTCTCTTGAGCCACAAAGATGCATATTTTTGTTTGAAGTCTACCATGTGCTGCTGCTTGCAGATCTGCTCAATGTATAAATACTGGGGTAGTAGCTGCTATGGGAGGTCATAAACAAGAATGAAAGCTCGATCTTTGCTCTTTCTTAATATGACAGATGTATATGTACCATTTTACCATGCTTTAAAATTGTTTGATATCAGACTGGATGGTATTCTACAGCTGTGCACATTCAGAGAATTTGCAGATGGTCTCTCCATGTGTCTGTTTTGTTCTCAAGTTTATTCCGTGAGGATTTTAAAGGTTACCCTTTATTCATCTGCCTGTATTGAAAGCCAGGATATTTTGCCAAACTACATTCCCTTCTGGAATATGAAATCTCTATCAGCACAATTAACTGCTTCCAATAAAAATATCCAGTGGGTTGAGGAGGAGCATGGAAGTCAAGCACAATTCTCGATTTTGTCCTTCTGTTTTAGTATTTAGTATACCGTTAATGTCCTTGAGCTGCTCATTTTCAGTATTTCGTTTGCATGTCATATGCAGTCTCTTACACACATAAACATACTTCATACTTAGGCTTATATTGTGAGGGCTTTACATAGGCTTTTTGGACCACAGTTTTGTTCTTCCTGTTCTGGACCAAACCATAGCCACAAGCCAACATACGAACTAGAAGGAAGAGAGTGCATCCAAAAATACACTGCTGCTTGTGAACATTTCTATATGGGAAGCAATTAATTTGAAATAGCAAGCTGTAACTTCAGTTTCACTGTTACATGCAACAAAAGAAAACACATATATATTCTCCATCATAAAATGTCTTAACTATATGAAACTAGGGGTATTCCAGTCTTGGCTAACTTACAACATGCGTGTAACACCAAAATCAAGATTTAGCTACACCTTATGATAGTCTAAATTGTCCTGGTCAAATTGGCTGTTACTACACAGTCCTGTTGAACTTGGTCAAAATCCTGTAAACTCCACTGCCTTTGTAGCAGATAGATAGTACTTACACCTATTTTAGTAGGATGCATGATCACCTCATTTGCCTAACAGTATGAATTCAGAGGCTAACAAGAAAGTTGGCAGTTGGACAGTTAAATGCTAAGGGGTAATCAAGCACAAAGCTCCCTATGTAATATCGTTAGGAAATCAGTAGGATTGCCCTGAGCTGGCTCCCAAAGCCTAGGCAAGCAAAAGAGAAGGACAAGTAGCTAATTTGGCCTCAAGCCTCACTCAGGGACTGTTCTACACAGCAGCACAGAGACTGCATAAAGTCACTGACACTAGTGGCACTGAGGAAACATCAGTAGCAACTCATATGTGTTATGCACCATACATAGGGGAGTAAGAGGGGAGTGGAGGTGATGTGAAGGAGTGCTCTACTGCTTTCCTCCCTTTGTACTCCAGCAAACTAGGCTCAGATTAAAAAAAACTGCTTCCCAACAAAGGGAGATGTAAATTACCCCTACCTCAGACCAAAGAGGTCAGATTCCAGTTTATTCTTTGTGGCATGTGTTCCGTAGAGCAAATGGTAATGTCATAAGCTGGCCTCACATGAAATGTATAAACCACATTCAAGACCACACCAGGATTGAAACATGCACTTATTATTTACTTCCAAATTGAATTCAGCTGCATCCCTTCCTCAGACAAATTGTCAGAAATATTTTGGTAAACAGGTTTTGACATACAGCCTGGAGTAACCTCTAATTAATTTGTATTTGTACACTTGAGAAGCATAAAGCATAAGCATGCTCAGCCTTTAAATCATTGCTGTTTATGAGACAAATTTGACTTGAGGTCCTTGTCTTTTTTTTCAGTGGTGTGTAACTCAAAATTCCTCCTGATAAGGAAAGGGACTTTCTCTCTTTCTGCATAGGTGGCAAACCCACAACTCGTACAGGACACCCATATAATATGAAACTGCTGTCCAGATCTCACTGTCTTCTCCACATTGCTCAGTTTACAGAGTGCACAGAACACAAGCACCATTCCACGAGACCAAAAAAGGCAGCAATCTCCTTATCTAACTCAGAGTGCAGGGAAATGGAAATTGCTCTGCTACTTGATGTAAGGGTCAGGCTGAGCAAAAGCAGGGCAATAGGGCTTGCTGCACATTCAGAGCTTGCAGGGCCCTGGTGGGCTCTTAAGCAGCAATGTTGTTCCAGTAGGAAGCCTCTGAAAACTGAGAACAGCACAAGTACAGCATCTGAAAAAAAGTTATTTTTCTTTTATGAACAGAGACAGCACTGAAGCAACGTCTCTGAAGTAGTTTTCTTCATCTGTTCTCAAAACTGGTTTGGTTTCTTTCTAAACCCCGTTATCATATTTCTGTATAATGCTATTATTAGCTATCGTGATATTTGTCTGCCAGATAAAGAACAGACAGAAAGAAACAATTTAATTCCATTCCACAAGCTGTTTAGCCAGAGAAGGCATTTAATGCGCTGCAAAAGCCAGTTGAACACTGTCCATGCCGACAGCACTGGCAAAGCCTTCACTTGAAATTCATCAGCAGGAGAAAAGCGAAACCATAAAAGGTCATAACTGAAGTCTGCATTATTGCTGACAGGGCTTGGGGTCATGGCAGACCTCTCTGCTTTGCTTGGAAAACTATGCCCTGCAGCTTTTTTCTCAAGGGAGAGAAGCCCTAAAAGTAGAGACATTATTACCCCTGAACACCCTGTAACAACCATTAAGACTTCGCTGGATGTTAGTTTACTATAGGTTTAAGATACTATAGTACATATGCAACTTCTATGTCTTATTTTGCTGCAAAACAACATAGGAGTTAAAAAGAACAGCAAATTTCTCCTAAAGAAGCCGTCTCCCCAGCACAGCTGAGGACCACATGGACAAGGCTAGTTAGCTCATGAGTATAGAGTCTGAAATTCACACCTTCCCTATAATACATATTGCAGACTGCTGCTAGCCTCCTTGAAGTGTGATCCCTCACCATATTGCCCCTCCTGACAACTCTGACATAAAACTAGGTTGTGTAAAAACTGCCGTTTTCCTGCAGATAAAGTGTCTCATAAACACTGGAGGCCCAGAGCACTGCTTCGTGCCATTGTTCCTACTTCGCCACTTGGGGTAACTGAGGCATAAAAGAGTAAAATGACCTTGCCCAAGGACATGCAGGAGAATGGAGCTGGGAACGAAACCAGAGCTCGCCACTCCCACACAAATGCCCTCAGCACAAGAACATCTCCTTCTGCCACAGGCCTAATGGAACAAACAAATACATAATGCATTCTCAGGAGCCCTTTTTCTAAACCATCTGCTCCTGTGCCTGAATTAACAAGCTATTTGGATTACTCATGTGCTACATGTTATGCATCTGGTTTGATAACTCACTGAATCAGAGCTCCAATACCTGTCCACTGAAAGACAGAATGAATTTTAGGACTTTCCCCATTAAGACTATCAACAGATTCCAAGTCTTCCCTGGGGTGAGTTTGGGTCCTTGGAACCCCATGTTTATAAGCTGGAGTCATGATGAATCATTTTTAATAACTAAGCCATTCCTAGCATTTAACAGCAGGTGAAATACAGGAATTTTGTTGTAAACAATACTGTCATGATATTTCCTTTTCTTCATCAGAGGAAAGGTGAAGGTAAGTATCAGGAAAAATAACTAAGCAGGGAGTTCTGCTGGAATTTCTTCTAACAGAAATGACATTGAAACTAGATGGCCCTTCAAGGAATAGTATCTGTGTACCAGCACTGACACATAGGGCAACATAAGCCCTTTGTCCTCTATACATTGTTATCTTGCTGTGTAAATTTAGTTCTGATACAGCTGCAGAGTTTTGCCACCAAGCATTAGCAGGGAGGCTGACCATGGAGAGTACAACAGTGTTGAACTGCAGCAGCAACAGCAATATAAGACATCTCTTCCTTAACCACCAGTCTAGTTGCCCTTTAACTATAAATATCCTCCAGCAATCCAGAGGAATTTTAAAGGCTAAAGGTTAGAGACTGAATCCACCCACATATTCTTAGAGGATTCACTGCATTCTCAACCCTAACTGTAAACAGGGAATCACATGGATACTGCAAGATACAATCTGATGCTTCTCGGAAGAAGATGAAGTTTCAGAAGCATTCATGTTAGCATTTCCAAGCTGCAGTTTTCTCTATAGAAGTGTCTATGGTTGTTCCACTTTGCTATCTGCTTCACAGATGTCTGCACTTACTTTTCCAGAGAGGGAACACACAGTTTCTGACCACCTCTGGATCCACACAGTCTGAGCAGCTAGCACTGAGCCAGACTTCCCAGCCACTCACAAAAAACACTGTTATTTCCACTGTGAACTGTTGGCTATGCTTCCACATTTCCTTATAATAGTTTCAGGGCAAAGAACTAATACTAATATAGCATGCATATATGTTGAACCAGGAGCAAGCACTTCATAAAAGCAATGAATAATTCTACCATTATATTAAATGGCTATTGGAGTTAGTGATGATCTGTATCATACGCATCCTGCTAAAGGCATAGAAGTAATAGTTTCCTCACAGAAAGTAACTTCTCCATCCCAACTCAAGTATGGACTAGTAACGTCATGCAGAAGAGCAGGCATTACTTAGTGAATTCATGTTCTATGACATGCATGCCGGTATACGCAATGTGCTTATACACGTGTCTTTAAGTACTTGGTTTATCACTTTCCAATAGTGCATGAGGATGCAGCACACAGTATGTGCACAAATGCTTAGAGTAATAAAACCAGTGTAACAATTATCTTTAGGCCTCTCAGCGTACAATGACATCGCTGTCACTCTTCTGCATGTAACTACCACAGAGCTCACTAATCACCATGACTTTTTTTTAATACATTACCACACCAAGAACAATACAGATCTAAAGGATTTAGAAGCGACAAACAAGCTGGCTCAAAATAAGCCCCCGGGTAGGTGGTACATGTGGTTTTGCTCCTTCATTTAAAAAAGTAGAAGATATCAGTAATATCCAAAGTACTCACCAAACACTGATCATCAGAAACCCCCTGTATACTAGGCATGGAAACATGAAGCAGTTTGCCCAAAATCGTGAAGGAAGCTCGTGGCATAGCTGCAGAACAGACTAATTCTCTAGTGCCAAATTCTTGTTGAATACTCCATTATTCTTTTGACTCTTTGTCATAGTACCCAGCTTTAGCCAGTATGAAAACTAAGTTCCTTTTTCTAAGTGGTTACAGATTGGGCTAATCCTGTTACATAGCTAACATGTTCAGAACTGTAAGTTTGATAAATTTATCCATATTCATCCAATAAATGGCATGAAAACAATGAATATTTCTTGCTATCACTGTAGAGTGAAGGAATTACCTTGCCTAAATCAGTCCTATCTTACCCTATGCTTATCACTGGCTCATTTAATATAGCTTTGGTGAGAATAGTCCACTTTAATCTGACATAGTGTCTGCTGTAAACCATTAGCTCAGTCTCACATCAAGCCATTTTGGTTTTGGAGCAGAAACATGTTGCAAAATCTCCCTAGAGAGATCACTAATGAAATTGCTTATTTAAGAGAGCTGATCGTAACACAATAGAGAAGAGCTCAACATGGACATTTTGGGATATGTCAACCCTTTAAAAGATGACATTGCTTAACTTGGATGTCTTGCTTGTATGCAGGTCTCCTAGTATTATTAGTGCTTGTACAGACAAAGGTACACAATAAATCAATGCTAAACTCAAGACTTGGTCCTTGTGGCTCAGTGCTGTGTATTCATCATCACGCTACACTGCCTATCAATTAACAAATCTCCTCTAACCTGACTATGTCTGTATCGGTGTATCCAGTGTGTGCACTGCAAACAGCTCCCACTGGAGGCTGAGTGTAATGGACATTTTTTTCATTGATACTCATTAAAATTGCAAAAGAAAAAAAAGTCCTTAGAATTAAGTTGGGTTTCCTTCAAAAGCATCTTTTCCCATGGCCCAAACTGCATCAAATCATATCATATGCAAACTCTTTGTCAGAACCCCTGCTCAGTTCAGTTAAGTCTGCAGTTGAAGTCTGACAGGGTGAGAAGTTAAACGTAAGACATTAGGAGCTGAATTCACAGGATTTTTTAGGTAGCTTTCCCCCCCCGGCTACAGATTACAGTCTAAGACTCAGGGTTTAAATCACAGCGGGATCATTTCTGATTTAAATCCTGGCTGATAAGCTCAGTCCTTTGTCCTCTGGTTGGAGGTTAAGTCAATAATGTCATTTTTTTATGAAGAAAGGTCTTTGACAACCAAAAGTATCAAACTAAAATGGATGGTCTTGAATCTTCTCAGAAAGGTCTTCAGACCTTCTGCCTGAAGCAGGATCAGCTATAAGGTCAGACTGTTCAGATGCTTATCCAGTGTGAACTTGAACGCCTCCAAGGATGGAGACTACACAACTTTTCTGGGCAACCTGCTCCCTGGCATGTGTTACAGCTCAAATTTATTTTGGGAAATCCTTATTGGAGTTTTTCACATGAGAAGCTTGCACATCAACATGAAGACTTTGTAATCCACATGGTTGTAAGAAGTAACAATAAAAGGAATACTTCTTTATTTCCATATTGTTTTAATTTTATTTTAACAAATGTTTTTGATTTGCTAAAATTCAAAGCAGACAGCTCCATTAGCTAGCCCTTTGAGAAACATAGCTCTAGGTCAGCCCAGACACACTCCTCCAGAAAGCAGATGTTCTGTATTTGTAGTTTCCCTCAATACATTCAAGACTTAGCTGTGGACTGTGGTCAGCAGTGTTTTGAGCAAACAGCATACACATAGATGCCTTTTATCGATAAACTTACAGGGAGGCAGCTCACGCAGAGTTTAGAGCCTTATTGTAAATAGCTGAGGCAAACAGAGCTGATCTGTAGTACCAGGGCTTTCTCCACAAATGCTTGTTATGAATGTGGGGTCAGAGCAGGGAGGGCAAATTTCTTCCCAGTACTTTGAATGCAACAGAGAGGATGGACAGGTGAGATTTCAGGACTAAGGATGAGCTTTGGTAGACTAAGAAGTCTCACATTTTGCAGATTCAGAGAAGCACAGCTTCCCTATTTTGAATGGAGCAGGCTTTGGAGAAAAGTACCTTCCAACTCTCATGAACATTTAACACCTTTAAAGGTGCAAACAGGGTGAAGGATTTTTATCTCAGTGGCGCAGTTCTAACCCACTCCCTAGAAGGAAGACATTTTTCTCCCTTTTCCCATATTTTTGAGTACCCAGATGGAAGAAACTGGCCTTAACATGCATGTGTAGCAAACTAGGAATCTTGAGGCTTTGTCATGCGTTTGGTGGTGCTGACATCAGCGAGATGTCTCACTGAAGATCTTGGCAATTTTACAAGAGGGAATTTATTCTTTTTTGTTGGAAACAGACAGCTTGTCATCAGCCAAAACACACGGCAAACTCCAGTACATTGTAAGGATTCTTCACCCAACTCTACCAAAAGCATCTCTGGGAATCCCACTGTTCTCTGGCACATTTCTTATGGAAGAGCAAAGCAGGAGGCTGAGATGTAGCTTTATAAGGTTATAGAATTCAAAGACTTTCAAGCCAATTAACTCCAAAGGATATAAAACAGTAACTTATATAATAATGAGTCAAGGTTCACACAGTGACAAGATAATAGGAATTGTTGGCCTAGTTCAGCCTAAAAACGTCCATTTTGCCCAACAACCCGCTACAGATAGCAGCCTGAAGCAGTTGCCTAGGAAAAAGGTAAAAAAGGGAAATGTAAGGAGCGATTAATCTCCTGCCATTCCTGTAGCTGCTAATCAGCAGTGTTGGGGCTTTGGAGTCAAAAGCTGCACCCAAAACAATGTATATGATGAGTATTCAAGGCCCAGTTTTTCATGGTGCTCATTTTCAACCTAGCTATACTTCCAACCTGCACAATCACAGTTGGAAGGGATAGAAAAATTTATCTATGCATCACGAAAAGTATTTCTTCTATTTTCTTCTATTTTTGAATTTCTGGCACATCGCTGTAATCTCTTCGATATTTGTGCATGTTCTTTCAGTTATTTTTTAACTGCAACAAAAGCCATAGGTTAGATGAAGAAATTTCTTTAAATAATGAGGAGGCCTCTATCAACAATATGTACAGCAGCATGCAGCTGAGGGATATTTACTCTTTAGCAGTGAATATTGTACTTGAAAGTGTGATTCTGCTCATTAAACTTTGTAAGTTATTCTCTGGATTGCTGGAATGAATTTCCAGTCCAACTTGGGTTAATGGTATTTTGCCATTGACTTCTTTGGAGTCAGGAATAATAATCAATGCAATTATTCCTGCATTTTTTTACTTGCTCACTAGCCCACCTACCTGTAGGACACCAGAGCCAGTACAGTTTTGAGTGAGTGCTAGTTGAACTAGAATTCATGCAAATGCTTGGGCAAGCTCTGCCCTCCTCTGCCTTGTGTCAATACCCTCTGCAGGCTGCAGATAACAGAGCCTAAAAATAGACCCATCCAACAGACTAATGTTTTAACCAAATCACTCCTTTTGCTTGTGAACTTCCCTAGATTTCCCTGGAAATGATTTGCTGTGTATCCACACCAAGGTGGGTTCGTTATCCCTTTCAGAGCTAAATGTCACAGCTCTAGATTTTGTCTGATACTCAAGCTAGCAGGTCTACATCTAGGCTGCAGTTTTATCTGCAAACGTACTGCAACTGTCTACCAATCTACAACTACCTGCAGCTGTCCATAGCCTGCTACAACAAACTTGGTGGCTTGAATGCGTCATCTGACAAGGCTGTTTGAAGATTTGAAATACATTTGTGTAAAGCCCATATACAAAGGGCTCCATATTTAAAACAGAGTGCCTTTATTCACTGTTTTCTGTCACTATAGAACAGTAGACAATGGTATGAATTTCAATTAAAAGGATAAAATCTCCCTCCCCCAAGCAGCAGGATGTTTTCAAATTTACAGTCTAATAGAAACCACCTCTATCCTTCCTGAACTAACAGTTTTAAAATTTGCAGTCTAGCAAACATCTGGATGCTGCAAAGATTAAAAGGGAGAAAGCAGTCCTACCTAGCAAAAACAGCCCCAAGAGACATGAGCTGTTGGGTTTTTTTTTTTAAGTCTGAGTTATTTTGTTCCTCCATCTGTAATTAATAATTTTTCAAAATAAAGCACAGTATGGCCCTACTGAACTTGCTTGTAGTCCTTATTACAATGTCCAGGCCAGATATTTTTTAAAGTACTCATTTTTCATTTCAGTCTTCTTTACTTATCTGATTATTTTATTTAATTTTTCACATATCATCATATATAAAGCAAATGTAGAGTGATGTCTGAAGAATAAGTATATATCTAAAACGTTATTATGGACTCACCAACAACTGTAAGGTTGACTTGCGCTTGTCTGCTGCCAAGTTTGTTCTCTACAACAAGGGTGTAACATCCACAGTGTTCCTGCTTTGTTGATGATATTGTTAGCTTGCTGGTGTTTTCAGCATTCTCAATTTTAATATATTCATTTTCTTCAATCTGCCAAATTTAAAAAAAAAAAAAAGATTTTATGGGACAAATTTTTTCATAACTGGAAGAGCTCAAATTACAATACAAGGTTATTATACTGGGTGTTATCTGCAGATAAGTCTATTACAGCAGTGAGTATGTGCAGCTGGTAATGAACACAAAACATCAAAAAATGCAATGGAAAATTATAATGACTCCATTCCTGCAAAGGCAACAGGGAGTACTGGTGTTACTGGGACTCCACTAAGGAACAGGAGTTTCACTTTCTAATTCCTCTTTGACAGGCTGAAAGTGCAAACTGTGTAATTGGCAAAAGAACAAAGCTTGTTCTCACATATCTACAGAGACCACAGCGGAACAAGGGTTTAGCTCTAAATACCCTAATTCATTTGCCATTCCCCTTTAGAGGCCCAATGTGCAAAACTTCTGTAGCTGAGACTTTAATCCTCTTGTTTTAACCAGCCTTATTGTGTATTTCCACATAAACCAGGGTAACAGTTTCTTGGGTTTGAATGAGTGAAGATGATGCTGACTGAAATGGAGCTGTAATGCTATAGCTGTGCAGGGGGACATACACAGAGCAAATTCAGCTCTCCTAAAGCATTTTTATTTTCTGGAGAGGCAAAAATCAAAATCTCATCTGAATACCATAGGCATATTATGAACTAGTTTTTAATTAAAACAAAGCTATCAGCATAAATGGCTAAGGAGACTTAGATTTTAATCTGTATTAATTTGAGACATGACAGATTATTGAACAGCCTCATAATGCTACACTGCAATTACAGAAGCTGTACACTGTGTTCTTATGAAACAGACAACATAATGTCAATGCCCTTCTTCCTCCCACCACTTCCTTCTTAGATAAGTGACTCTTCCAACTCATTCTCAGTATTTCATTAAAATTGAAGGCTCTTTGCCTTATCTTGTCTCATATATTCAGAGAATAAGAAATTATAGGGCCAAGAGCAGAACTTTCCCTGCTTTCTTCTCAACTTAGATAGAACACATGCATTGCTATATGCCCAAAAGTAACCCGAGAAAGATGCTCCTACAGTAACTCGAATAGAAAGTTACTAAATAGGATTATGTAGGATTGCAGTTTAAATTATACTGAAAATTGTTTCCCCTTGCCCCATATTTTGTTTTTCTGAGATTCTACACTGGCTTAATGTTTTGCTTTATTAGAATTAGTCAAAGCTAATAGTTAAACACCCCCCCCCCAAAACAGTCTAGTAGAGCTAGATCCACATTATGCAGAGAAAGCCCTGGAAGGGTACTCAGTGGCTTGCAACGGTTGTGGGGAACAGAAATTTGGATCGCTGTGTTCCCAAACGAAAATCACTGATGGTAGTTAGTAAGCTCTGACAATTGGCAGTGTTAAACAATGGACTTTGTTGCTGAGCTAACACAGAGATTTTTCGAAGGCTTTCCCCTTTTTAGCTGAGCACAGTTCCAGCATCCCTCCACTAGACTGCCACCGTGTACAACACTATGGGTCACAACTTTGAAACATTCCCTTCTTCAGAATTCCCTTTATCCAGAATACACCTGTGAGAGGCCCTGGTGGCTCTTTTGAACCTAAGAGAATGTGAGGAAGGAACATGGAAAGGACGAGTCCCTCCTGCATGCTGCAGAATACAATGGCAGGGCTGAAATCACAGCTCACCACTTACTGGATCTGATCAAATAACAACTACAAATGACCCCCAGGAAAACTGTAAGAACACTTGGGTAATTTTCATTTTTAGGATTGGGAGTGGAACAAAGTTGAAATCAACCACATTTATAGAAGAGAAAAATCCAAGAATAAAACAATATGTGGTGCAAAAAAAAAGCAAAATAATGATGCAGCACAGTACATAGTAACTGGTTCCCCATTTAATTTAATAAATGAAAGACTGCTGCTCTCACTTGTCCTCCTACAGTGTTTATGAACCCTCCTGAAGTTTTTTCTTTTCTACCTGATTCACCTGCAATAATGAACCATTTAAAAATTGTCATTTAATGCAAACCTGTATATTGTCTCATAGTGAATAACTGAAGAAGAAAGTATAAAGATAGTAAAAATAACATTTTACAAAGGAAAAAAAGGTGCAGAATCACAGACTGTGGATCTGATATGGGTATTATGAGGTACTGGTTTCTGTTACCACATAGATTTTGTATACTAAAATGGCCTTGAAATCTATGTAAATAGGATTGGTTTATTCACCAATGCCCCCAGTATTCTGCATAAACCAGAAACTCACTTTGGAGGGGTTAATTTTTACCCACGTATTACTACAGAGCTCAGCAACATAGGCTCTGAATGTTTCTGGAGCTTCTGAGACTGATTTTGGTAGAAATGAGTTGACCACTTTTTAACTCCAGTCTTGAAACTTCAGAATTTTACGAAAATGTAAGAGTTCAAGAAAAATCATTCTTTCTCCTAGAGTAAGAGGTTATTTGGGGTTAGCAAAGACGGACTCCGGAATACCCTTTGCACTAGCAAACTGTTTTGAATTCTTTCAATTAAATGCTGATGCATCTGGATTTAGAGTCTAAACTTGTAGGAGGAGATGTTTTTATTTATGTTCTATAGAGTGCATAATGAGTTCAGAATGAAATAAACAGAATAGCAGCTACAGTACATAATTATATTTGCTCTATCCTAACATGGCACTTTGTCTTCTAGTTTGTACTTGCATATTGGGCTATTTGATTTAAAGTGGTTTTATTATTTACTAAAGCAACTCTCTTTAGAAACTGCCCTTCCAGACACATACAACACAGTCCAAGGAAATTAGTTCAAGTAGAAGGAACTCTAAATTTAGGGGGTGAGGGCACCCAGAGCTGCACAAATGTTGTTGTGCTTTGCATGGTGACATTTGTGTTGTAAGACATTTCATTCTAACTTCTTATGGCATTTTTCCCCTCTGACAACTTTAGAACAGACAACAATGAAGAAAAGGTTATTTTTCAAGGAGAAAAACGATTCATGTGACAGATACTTTTCAGAAATCCACTATCTTTCACATAATCTATCCTTTAATTACATGGTCTAAGGCTTTTCTCAAAGGAAGAGTCATTTGTCATAAAGGGGGACAAGCAGCAGTAAGTTTAAACTGTAGCAAGAAATATTTGTGTTTGGCATTAGGAAAACAGTTCTAACACTATGGATATTTAAGCACTGCAATAGGTTGCTAATGGAGGTTGTGAAACTTTTATGACTGGAATGTTTTCAGCAGAGGTGCAGAAAACATCTGGCAGAAATGACATTGACCTTGCAAGTTCCCAGGGAAGGGAGATGGACAAGATGGGCTGTTGTCCCTTTCCAGCTCTATTTTCTTGATTGTTAAAACAGGCCAGAAAACAATTTACCTGCTTACGGAATTTCATCCAGGTGCAAGTTATTGGTGCTGTTCCTACCACCTTGGCAAACAATTCCACTGATTCACCCGCACGGACTTTTCTGTCTTCTGGGAACTGAGTAATCTGAGGAGGAGCAGCTGATGGGAAAAACAAATAAACAAACAAAAAAACCAAATCTCTCTTTAAGTGACTGTGTTTTCTGTTTTTCATAAAATTCAAAACATGTACATAGCTCAGCGGTTTCAGAGTAGCACTTGAAATCCAGATTAGCAGTTATCTGTTGCTTGCAATAAAGCAATTCTGTGAACATTGTTAGTTCTTCTGTAGTAAAGCAATAACAAGCTACCTGACATAAGTTTACTCATGCCAGACCGAAGTATAGAAATCCAAAAGCCTAAAGTGTTATGCCCTACCCTACCACTAATTCCAAATATAGAGCTTGTGAAATTTTGTGTTGGGTTTTTCAGGAAAACCTTTTTCTTTTGTATTTTTGAAGAATGGCTCCAGCCGATTTGTGTGTGCTGAGGCAGTCTGCAAACCTGCTCCTTAATGTCATCAGCGGTATTCAGAGAATTTAAGGCTCAACACCTGCCTATGAAGACTGTGGCTTCAGTAGCCAGGTAAACATCATGTGGGACATCTATTAGAGAGACAAAGAAGGAAACTGATGTCTTTTTCCATCACACTCAATTTTCCCATGAGCAGTGACAGACCCTTTCGTTTGTGTATTACAGTGCTTCTTTTAAATCTTGCAGTCCCAGACTCCTCCATTTTTGTATCTGGTATTTCTCCTTCTCTTCCCTCTCACTGCCTAAGAATCAATACGTGGCAGAACATCTCTTTTGCTAATAGCGCTACTTCCTGACTTGGTTGTGATGCCAAATGTGCCAGACCCCTGGTAGCTGCTAGGGACAGATGCCAGAAATATTGCAGCCCAGACAACTCCAGAGTGAAACCTATTCTGTTGCTTAATAAGAGCAGCAGGATAAAAAATATTGGTGCAGATTTGAGGACATATTGACAGAAATGGTAAAAAGTATCCCCTAATATTAGAATGACCTCATTGACAAATGTAACATTTCTCTCCAAAACACAGGGCTACTAGGTGAGAAAAAAAGTGCTTTCTTTTTCTGTTCAATTCAACTAAAGCAGCTTTAAAAGTCTGACAAAGTTTTAAGATACTAAAAGCAGATTCCCATAGAGAAACATTCTGGTTAACTTTAAATACAGACAGCTTTGCCGAGGAGAGTGCAAACACATGAACAGGTTATCATAATGCCAGTTACAACAAAAAGTAGAATCTATCAACTTCTCCATGCTAGCTACTCATGCAGAGGTGGCATTCTGTGATTATGTAGAAAAATCTCTTTCACAGAAGGCTAAGGTGTCTTGTGAATATAGAAAAGGGCATGAGTCATAACACTACTGCTGACATTTGCTATAGTTTGTTTCGTGGTAACTTTTTTGCATGCTCGTAATTTAATTCTTAGCACAGTGTAACCTTACGAACAAGTTTGAAAAAGGGGCTTTGCGTATCTGCCATTTAATCACTTATGCAAGCAGATTTAGTAGCCAGACAGCTGTACTTAGAAATGTGGTGTCTGTTCTTTAAAACTGGATTGATTTATTACTTTTTTCCCATAGGATGACACATGCAACAAATTACCTGCTTTTGGAGGAGTTTTTGGAGCTGGTTTCTTCTTCACTGTTGCTTCACCTAGTTAAAAATAAATAAATAAATAAAAGAAGTTAATTCAAGGTGAGTTTTGGAAGGCCCCAGATGAACTGCAAAGCTTACATCCATAGCGATGCTTTGTTGGTACACGAAAATGTAATGTGTTCTTTCAGCATATTAAACTCAAGGATTAAAAATACTTTTTTAAAACACTTTTATTCTCCTGAATGATCCTCAGAATATTCACAGTTGAAGCTGGAGTTTTTAAAAGAACCAAAGTATTCTGCTACCCATCTCCCATAATCTGTCATACTCTGTCTCTTACAGCAGTTTAACTGGGGTGAAAACACTAGGCCAAGATCCACTTCATACTGAATTTCTGCTTAGATTTCCAGCATAAGCAATGCTGAATGAGCTCAGCTAAATCTAGTCTAGTTAATGTCACACACTGTTTCTTACACCACTTGCGAGCTAGCAAAGAAACAGTGATACACAGGCAATAAATACTCTCCTCTGCCTCACCTGCTTTTTTCTTCACAAAAGAAAGGGTCATGGCGTCAAAAAATATGGCCCAGAATTAGAAATCTGGGCACATAAATTTTGGGAAGACAATGTTCTACAAATTGTGAATGGTAAGTAGAAAGAGAGTGGAGAAGACAGGTAGGCAGAAAATGGCTACTAACTATTTTTCACAAAACAAGAACTAGAGGTCACCCAATTAAATTCTCAGGCAGTAGGCATAACAGAAACAAAAGAAGTGTTTTTTAAAATAGCATACATAATCTACATTCACAGAGAACTGATGTTTTGCAAGACAGAAACATAAACAGGTTCAAAAGGAGAAATTCGCAGGAGTTAGGTGTAGTGGTAGCCATTAAAAGTAACAGTCTGGATGCCTTCAAACCACTGAATTCCAGAAGTGGAGGGGCTCATTTCTTTTAGAGCGCTCTCTTTTTGTCTGCTATCCTGAGCATCCTTGTCAGAGGACGGCCTCTGTTGTGAAAGGACATTTGTTATTTTCTTATGCTCAAGTAGGCAGCTTGATTGAAGTAGTCTGGCTTTTAAGATGTTATTGCTTCCAACAGAAGCTGTATCTGCTAAGTGCTTTTGAATACCTAGGCACATAGGTGCTTAGTGTTAGCCATAACAATCTCAAAAGGTTGGAATTTTTTGGTTGTTTACTTAAATTATTTCAAAGTAGCAAGACACTGAGCAACAAAAAAACCTTCCCAAATCTACCAAACCAATAAAATGAGTCTTTTATTTTAGCCCCCTTTGCTATAGCAAACTACAAGCTGTGCATGATGCACAGGGAACACATCACCTGATATCCCACGAATAAAGAGCCATGAATTGTGAAGCCACCATGGGAGTCTAATGTTATAGCTCAAGTAACAAACAGATGCAAAGACTGATGTTAAGTTTTAGAGTAATTGGAGATAGTAAGCAATGTGCTTATGGGTTGTTAGAAGATGAAATGCTTTAAGAAATATGTAATGGTTTAGGTGTCAACACCAGTGTTTATTCAGTTCATTCCGGAGAATGTTTCACTATGCAGTGAACATAGAAAAAAAAAAATTGCCACTTTCTCTTTTATACATTTCCATTTCATAGTAATTGTTTTTCAAAGTATGGTTGACTTTTATATGCTCAGTCTTCATTGATTTTGTAGGCACCAGAAACACGATAATGGAGAAGTAGGATAGTCTTGCAGTACTTACGGCCAAGTCATAATATCTTAGAATCATAGAATTATAAAATCATAGAATGGTTAGGGTTGGGAAGGACCTTAGGTTCATCAAGTTCCAACCCCCCTGCCATAGGCAGGGACACCTCACATTAAACCATGCCATCCGAGGCTCTGTCCAACCTGGCCTTGAACAACGCCAGGGATGGAACATTCACAACTTCCCTGGGCAACCCATTCCAGTGCCTCACCACCCTTACAGTAAAGGACTTCTCCTTATATCTAATCTGAACTTTCCCTGTTTAAGTTTGAACCCATTCCCCCTTGTCCTATCACTACAGTCCCTGATGAAGAGTCCCTTTCCAGCATACTTGTAGGCCCCCTTCAGATACTGGAAGGCTGCTATGAGGTCTCTACGCAGCCTTCTCTTCTACAAGCTGAGCAGCCTGTCCTGGGTTCAGCAGTAGCAGTCATTTTTCTCTTAGTAGCTGCTGCAGTGCTGTGTTTTTGACTTTCGGCCTGGGAACAGCGCTGATAACACCGATGTTTTCAGTTATGCCTTTGTAATGTTTAGTCTAACCAAGGACTTTCTGAGCCTTATGCTCTGCTAGGGAGGAAGGGAACCCGGGAGGAAGCAGAGGCAGGGCACCTGACCCAAACTAGCCAAAGAGGTATTCCACACCATAGCTTGTCATGCCCAGGATGTGAGCTGGCAGTTACCTGGAAGGGTGAGAGGGAACTGCAGGGGGTCGGGCTAGGGTGGTGAGCTGTTGTATCACCCATTATGTCAACGGGGTGGTGAGCTGTTGTATTCTGTTCCCTTGTTATTTCCTTCATCATTATTATTAGTGGTGGTAGCAGTAGTAATTTGTGTTATACCTTAGTTACTAAACTGTTCTTATCTCAACCCATGGGATTTGTATTCTTTTCGATTCTCCTCTCCATCCCTCCGGGAGCTGGGGGGGACTGAGGGGGGGAGTGAAAGAGCGAGCTACATGGTTCTGATTTATGGCTGACTAGGTTTAAACCACGACATCTACTCACACAGCAGTTGGCATAAATATATGTATTGCAACAGCTGAATCAGGTTAGAGTGGTTTTGTTGTAGAATGCTTAAATTCCATTGGAAATTGCTGTTGCATACATCGGTGACAGACTGATCTGAAATCAGACTCCACTGTCCATTGTCTTAAAAACTGGTATGAGAAGCTGAGATGGAATTTCACCTATCTTATGTCTCAGAGACGGGTGGAAAGAGCTGAGATAACATCTACATCAGAAGAACAAATACCTTGTTATATTGTTGTATATTTCACAATTGTTGTCTCAAAATGTTTGAAAATGTATTTTATTGGTCATATTCTTAAAAAAGCAAAAAAACACTTATTTGATTATTTCAACATTTTGAAACCAGATTTTCTGGAAGTTTTCATTTTATTCTAAACCTGTCTTTTCCCAAATTTTGACCATCAGAAATTGGGGGAAACAAGAAAAAAAACATACAAGAAAAAAAGAAAAAATCATACACGCTTTAGTACCACACTTGAAAATGCAGCATATAGCATTGTCAAAATGTAAGAAAAACATTAAATCAGCAATATAAAATAACAGCAAACAAGTATCTGGTTTGTCTATAAGGTTCAAACCTCTTACACTGAAAAAACTCTCCTCACTGGTGTCTTGTAATACCTAGTAGTACTTTTGTTCAACAACTAGCGGCAAGGTTATATTTATTTCTTTAGTAATGAATGAGAAAGTGCGTTATTTTTCAAAATAGTTTCATTCTGCTAGACCTCTGAATGCCAGAGAAGTGAACAAAGGCAGTATAATAATACAAGATGGAAAACACATACTCCATCGTACAAAGTTCTTGCTGCAAAGTAAAGCTCTCATTATTAAGAGGCAAAGAATTAAAGGAAAACAAAAGACAATTTACCTATTTAGGGATTTTTATGTGGGGCATACTGACATACATAAAGAAATTATGTTCAAATATTTTTTCCTATCAAAACCAAGATGTAACATCATAAGAATGTGACTAATCACATTACTGTTCTGCTAAGAGATAAAGTTGACTGAAAAAAAAGATGCTTCTGTAATTTTCAGGCAGGTAGTAAGAAATGACCTGCTTTTCCTCTGCATGACTCTAACATTAATGTTAAGCACTTCTACTACAGCTTGGGATTTCGATAGTAATCAGAACACCCTACCAGAACCCACGCTGCTCAGTGCTCAAAAATAAATGGCTGAGTTGGATAAATGCCAGGAGCTTAAGGTATCTGTTTTCTACTTTCATGATTAGTGACAAGGCATGAACTGAATACTTAAATGAGTGAAAATGTTCTCAGACTGATTCTTAGTATGCAAAAGTTATCCTACTAAATTATCTTTTTGGCTGGCATCATGAAATGTGTGATCTGGCACAAGGTATAGTTCCAGCTCTGCCAAAATGAATGTATTAACTCCCACAGTGTTACAGGAATGGAATTATAATATTCTGTGATGGCTCTGAAGATAAAGCGTGTCAGTGTCATGATGAATTATATTATGCATAGTATGCAGAAAAGAACAAGCCACTTCTTCAAAGTACCTGGTTAATTGCAAGAAAAAACACTCCCCAAAATAGAACAGATTCTTTAGTGCATTCATTGATGAGCCAGATTAATTTTACTACTGTGATATACTTCATTTTCTAAAATAATAATTATATATGGTATTACACCTCTTTTCCCACTCACCCATTATGACATTAAAGAAACATGTTCATATGAAACCTTGCACTTCCAATGATGTACTAGAAGTCATAGTAAATAATCAAACCAACTATGGACAAAAATGTGTTACACTACAAAGAGTTCACTTATAGTACTAGGTGGATACTCCAACCTGTATCTTTTTCTAAAAATTGACATGAGATGCAAAGAAAACCCAATCAACCAACCAAAGAAACAAACAAACAAAAAAAATCCAGAAAACCCTTGGGAATTTTGAATGACATGTACTGTTGGGTATTTGCTGCAGATTGTTTGGATAAGCAGTCCTGATAAAATCTGGAGAGAATGTGATGAAAGTGATAACTAAAAGCTATCCCTTCATATTTATGAGAAGGTGTGATATATAACATTAAAAAAAACCAAACCAAAACAAAACAAATAAAACCCAAACCCTCCACACAAAAAAGTATCACCTTCCTGATACTTAATCTTCACCTGAAAGTTTCCACTGTCACTACAAGATATATCCCACAGATTCCATTTTTGCCCTAGTGTTAACTCGGCTACTGTGACTTTCAGTGGAATGCCAGTAAATTGCTGACAGGGTCTTTTCAAAACTTGGTAGAAGTGTTACGTACTCAGGCAGAGTAGCAGATGATTTTAAACATGTAGCTAAAACATTTCATGGGCTTCATTCTCCTACATACTGCAGTCAAACATTTGTTTTTATTAGTTGTGATGGAAATTACGTGGAAGTTTCGTTCCATAGTCATAGAATCATAGAAACATAGAACGGTTTGGGTTGGAGGGACCTTAGAGCTCGTCTAGTTCCAAAACCCCTGCCATGGGCAGGGACACCTTTCACTAGACCAGGTTGCTCAAAGCTGCATCCAGCCTGGCCTTGAACACTGCCAGGGATGGGGCAACCACAACTTCTCTGGGCAAGCTGTGCCAATGTTTCATCACCCTCATAGTGAAGATTTTTTTTCCCTAATTATCTAATCTAAATCTATCTTCTTTTAGTTCAAAGCATTCCCCCTTGTCCTGTCACTACACGCCACTGTAAAATGTCCCTTTCCAGATTTCTAGTAGGCCTCCTTTAGGTATTGGAAGGCTGCTATAATGTCCCTCAGGGGCTTCTCTTCTCCAGGCTGAACAAGCCCAACTCTCTCAGCCTGTCTTCAGAAGAGTGGTGCTTCAGCCCTCTGATCAATCTTTGTGGCCCTGCTCTGGACTTGCTGTATCCATGTATTTATTGTGTTGGGGGTCCCAAAGCTGAATGCAGTACTCCAGGTGGGAATTCACGAGTGTTCTCTTTTTTCTACTTCAATAAGAAAATTGATCATCAGAATCATTCTACAAGTTATTTTTCTTTCAGATGGTTACAGCAAACGACTGATAGACCTTTCCTATTTCCTTGTTTCAATACATCTCATCTACTTATCTTGGATAATACAGATGGCATATCCAGGACTAGCCTTGAGCTTATTTGTCAGAATACTAATTATTCTCATGTCCCAGATAAGAATATCAAACCAGCCTAATACTCACACACATCTTCTGATCATGTTCACTTACTAAATTAGAGGTTCTATTTACCCACTTTTTGTTATTCATTGAAACTTCAAAGTAGCTCTCACCAATCTGACTCTAACATAGTGTACAAGTACAAACCAACATCAGTTTTTCATTTCCTGTAAAGGAATCAACAACTATTAATCAGTCTTGTGGAGTATCTCTATGGATTCTTTAACAACCACAAAAAATAAAACCAGAGATATTCATAATGCTTTCAAGCAAGTGATGGAGAGAAGAGAAAATAGCCCACGAACTGCATAAATTACTTTCTTTTCTGAAGAAGAAGGGACAGTCTCATAAAAGATATGATGGCTACAAACAAATAAGTGACTTCTTGAGCAAGGGAAGAATTTGTTTAAAACTCCTTTCCTGTAACACCTAGAAGTCCATCGAAAATGTGCAGGGTACACTAGACAGCAGTTTAAATAACAGGAGCTAAAACCCTGTAAAGCATTAAGTTCAACACTGTAAGCTCAATAAAGTATTTCATAAGTAGATTCAACTGAAAAGATATTTTGATTAATGAGAGCTAGATATCATTCTGAAATATTGGGAAATCACACACAAATCCTAAACAGGGGCTATGGTGCTATCTTACATATACATAAAAAGCACAGTTACCAAAACTTTTGTTTCAGGGGCCTTAACAGTGTAAAGGCCCCTAAAATACAATTTCCATCAACCTATGTTCTTTTCTGAGTCACAATACAAATATTGAAAGTGTGGCAAGTATATTAAATTATTTTCAAATGCCTTAAATACAGATGTTAAACATATTAGTAGAGCGATAATATAAAATTCACAATCATGTTTCTCCCTTGGGCACAACTCTAGCCCAGTGAGAATGGGTTCTCCCTTGTGGAAAAACCTGAGGAAACCTGAACTGCAGGGGTACAGCATAAGCTTTCTGTTGTGCTTCAACCTGAGATTTGGGCTAACCTTCTGCGGCTAAGCAGGGACCATCCCCACAGAGGACAGCCCTGAGGAGTCCACCCTTTTTTCCCACAGTGATATTGCTGTCCTAGGAGCAGAAGCTTCAGACAGGAGTTCATGACTTGGCTACTGAGTACAACCTTCTTTTACTGCAGAGCAAAATTTATTTGTGTGGTCTTCAACTTTGCAACTGCAGAGTACCTTTGTATCAGGGAACTGAATATGAAATTCATAGAGCCTCAACTTATTAGGACATCCTTCCCCTCACCAAACAGGCTAAAAAGAATATGGAGTGAAAAACTGCAGGCTTCCTTCACCACTCAGTATATCAGCAAGTAACTCTACAGAGCACAGCAGAGAAAAATAAACTGAATTATTATCTGAGCTGGAATAAATTACTTGCTCCATGTAGCAAAAGAATGGCAGGTGATCTTTTCAGAGCAGAGCAATGTGCTGTGGTGTGAGCTTAATAAGTCAATAGGACCCTACCGAGACAGATTGAAGATTTCAGTTGCAATGTACCTACTACCAAAAATTCTGTTTACCTTATATTCTTCAAATACTTGTATCATGTTTGTCAAGGCTATTTAATTTAAATCATCTCTTCAGAACCAGAACCACAACCAGCAAAAATGTGTAACTATATGGGCAGCAATAGAGTTTCATAGCCACCAGCTCAGTATTTGTATATCAGTCACAATAAAAAGCTTAAAAATGGATTTCAACATACTACTGTTGCTACTTCTTTAGCAGGAAGAAAAATGTGGAGCAATATAGAGATTTGCTGAACAAATAAACCTGTGGAAAACTAAGTTACTAAGGTAAGCCTGATAGAAAATGAATATATTCTGCCAAACTCTTCCTACGTGAAACTCATTGTTCCCTCTATAGCAGATGATCCCAATTGCAGAGGCTATTCAATCTTGTACACTGCAGTAAGCTCTTAACACATAACGAATAGCATTAACACAAGGCAATATGAGGAAGTTATGAACTATAGTGTCTTTATCTAACCGTCTATCTCATAGAAAAAGCTAAACAAAATCACCATTTATATTCTGAAAACAAATACTCTGCTTGCACAAAGTTTGTGAAAGGGATCTGGGTGTTTGGTTGATGGTAAGATTGATACGAGTCAACAATGTGTGTCGGCAGACAAAAAGACCAACTGTCTCCTGGGGCGCATTAAGCAAAGTATAGCTAACCAGCTGAAAGAAGCTATTGTCCCACTATGCTCAGCACTGGTGCAGCATCACCTCAAGTAGCGCGTACAGTTCAGGGCTCTACAATGTAAGAATCATAGAATCATAGAACAGTTAGGGTTGGAAAGGACCTAAAGGTTATCTAGCTCTAACCCCCCTGTCATGGGCAGGCATACCTCACACTAAACCATGTTGCCCAAGGCTCTTTCCAACCTGGTCTTGAGCACTGCCAGAGAGGGAGCATTCACAGCTCCCTTGGGCAGCCCATTCCAGTGCTTCACCACCCTCACAGAAGGATATAAATATACTAGAATCTGTCCAAAGGAGGGCAACAAAGACAGTGAAAGGCTGAGGGGACATGAACTATGAGGAGTGGCTGAGGGTACCAGCTTTGTTCAGATTCAGAAGAGAAGACTGAGGAGTGCCCTCATTGCTGTCTACAATTTCCTCAGGAGGCAGAATGGAGATGGAGATGGTGATCTCTTCTCTCTGGTGTTCACCGGCAGGATAAGAGGGAACAGCTTAAAGCTGCATCAGGGGAAGTTCAGATTGGATATCAGGAAAAGGTTCTTCACTGACAGGGTGGTCAAGCAGTGATACAAACTCCCCAGGAAAAGTCATGGCCCCAGGCCTGTCAGTGTTTAAGAAGCATTTGGACAAAACTCTTTTAAGATATAGGGTTTGACTTTTAGGTTGCCCTGTGTGCAGTCAGGAGTTGAACTCAATGATCCTTGTGGGTCTCTTGCAGCACAGGATATTCTATGATTCTGTGAAATATAATAGGTTTAAAAACTTCCTTTTCTAAAACACATCATGTAGTTGATAAAAAAACATGCTCTCAAGACCTTAGGTTGTTTGGGTTTCTGGGTTTTGTTGTTTTTTTTTTCAGATATATTTTTACTAAATACTTTTGGAAAGGGTATTATTTCACATTTCACATAATAGAAAGCAAGATATTTTCAAGCAGTAGTAACTTTCCATTACAAAGAAATGCAAACCTACTTCCATATTTCACAAATAGAAGATTCTCCATACGAAATAGTAGGTGTGCACAGAAGGTTGAAGAGGTTATTAAGAAATATGTATTATGTAATTGATGGCAATTGTCATACCCAAAATCCAGGCTGAAAAAAAAAAAAAGGCCTTTAGCTTTTAACATACTTGAAGCCTGCTCTGCAATCCAGAGCTGAAAACAGAAGTTTGTAATGTTTATTTTGTTGAGGCACATAGACAGTATATGAAACACAACAGGTCAAATTAAATCTCAAAAAGTATATTACTTTTTATCTATGTTTGTTCAAGTTGCATCCATCTATTTATAAAGCAGTAGTTTTGTTATCAGAAGTCTGGCAAAATAAAATACCAGTTGAGTATGCATCTCTCAGTGTTGAGATGCATAATTCATTGCCAGTTTGGGTATTAAGAAACACCTCAATACTGAACTACATACAAGCAGTAAGCTTAGCGAGGTGCCCGCAAAGCAGCTTATTGGTTTATATGAAGTGCACTCCAGAGGGAACGAACTAAAATCAGTTCATCAGCTAAACAAGGTATTGAAATCAATGCTATTACCGTAGGTGCCTGATAAATACACAGTTCATTATCACTTTATTCATTTGCTGGTTTACATTGGTGATAAGAGTCTAGCTGATCCATCAAAGGCATGTCTTTGGCTATAGAAATAATCTTGGTTTTAATAAAAACTTCCTCAATACCAGGGTTGATATTGTTTGGTTAGAATCATCCAACAATAGCTGTTGAAGCAATATTCTCAGATGCTAAGATGTTTTACCAGACAATTTGTGGGTTTAAATTGGTCATTTATCAACACGTGCAGTTCAGGGTTAGAAAGGAAAGCAGACAACTGCTCCATTTCTATTGAGACTGAAGTGTTATCATTTTGCAGAGGTCTAGCTGGAGATATTCCATTAACATTCTAATGAAAACAACTATCAAAATGTAGAAGTAAAATACACAGTCACAAAGTTCTTTTTTAATCAAGGTTTTCTGTTCCCTTGAAAACACAGACCACTTATGACCAAAACCAGAAGTTACTGTTGTCAACTACAGTAAAATGAAAAACGGAAAAGTTTCCAGACACTTACATACAGAATATGCATCATGCTGACCTTCTGGCTTACAGCAAGTAACTAGCTTATTGAAAGTAGTTACAGCAGAATCATCATGCATGGGCCATTCACTGAGAAGTTTAAATTTTCACAATAGAGTTTCCTGGTTATGTAATTTAAGAACAGAATTAACAAATAATCATGAAAGTTTACATTAAACAGGAACCTTTCAAACTCCTCCACTAGTGAGGAAGACAAAATAAAAGAAAAAAAACAATCAGTGTTAATCTTGGTTAGGTCACGTAAATGAAATGGCTTAAAAAGAGAGCGGTGAAAGGTCTGATATTCTTCACTGTAAGAACAAATTCATATTATTGCCTTTCAACTATTTTTTCACTGAAATAATCCTAAATCAATGTCCTTTGCAGGACAAAAATCCAGTTCTTTGAATCAGGATTTCTTCTATTTTCACTTAACCTGTGTTCGTACATTAAAAAAATAAGTAAATCCACTCCCTAAACATACACACACAAAAGCTATTCAAGTTTTCATCTATATGCAGAATGAGTTTGTTGTCGGAGCTTGTTTTTGGTAACTAGTCTTTCTTCACCTGGCAATTAGTCTGTGAACAACAGTTCCATAGTGTGCAGAGTTCATCTTCTCAAACACCACTTTGGTGTTGAACAAACTACTATTTAAACTAAAGTATCTCCAAGCTGTGGGTCACCCACATTTATGGGTCTTCAGTAAATGACTATCAGACTTTCATTTTGGTGATAGCATAATGCTGTGCATGTTATTGAGACATAGTTAAGTGACTCTTGTCTATATAAATATAGAATAATTATAATTCACCATACTGAACAAAAATTGTAGATCCATGACCTTTTGTTTCTACCTAAGAAAACAACACTCACATTATTTTTTAAGGAACACCTCCAAAAATAATGTATTATAAATATGTATTTGACAGTAAACTGGTGTTTCACATAATGAAAATAATGCTTTCCTAACACTATTTTCCGTAAGTTTCTAAAATTCTTATTTTAACAGTCCATAAATTGTCATCCTTCTGATAGTTTATTTCTTCTATACCCACATTCCTGAGTATCACTCCCTTTACCTGATTGTCAAAGATTAAAGCAATACTACTCTCTCCCAATTTTGAGATTTTTTTCCTACAGTTAAAGCATATATTGTTACTGCGTTCTCATATTGGGAGGTTCTAAATACTTGGGATAACTTGAATTATTTTTCAATTATTAGCATTTCACTGGGAATAGTATTTTACTATTCTGAATGAAAAAGAATAGGCTTCTTTACGGTATTTTTTAATTCTGCTTTGTAAATTGCATCTTTAGAAGTTGCTACACAGCAGTTTCAGCTATTTCTCATATATAAGCATATTGTAAGAGAACAATAATCATCATAATCCCCAAAAAGTTTTTCAAAAAAGTGAAATAAAGCAAATAAAAAAATCTCCTTTCAGATGTGGTAGCATAATTCAGGGATAACCTCACCATTTTGGTGAGGCACTCTGGTAAAACACTGAATAGCACACAGCCCAGGGAGGAATCAGAAAAAAGAAAAAAATTCCTTGCACAGTTTTCCATTAGAAAATAGTGTGTACTAGCAAGTTTGTAAAAGTGGAATTATTAACTAGCATGCAAGATTTTTATCCAATCATATATTTAGAGCAGAAATGACAAAAATTCACCAACTGAAGCCCTTTTAATTGCAAACCATTTTGACCTTGAAGACTCTCTCTTTGTGACAGAACTAGCACCTTCTTTGCAACACCCCTAGAAACACCAGCTCAGACATACGTAACTATATCATTCAAAAAAAAAAAAAAAAAGAAAAAAAAGAAAATCAGAATAACTCCAGTAATTTCCTGACTGTGGGATATTTAGTAGAAGGTGTTATCACACAGCAGTCTTTCCCCCTAGAAACAGTACTTATTTTTGTAAAATTTACAGGAAACTTTACATCTTTGAGACTTCTAACCATCTGTGGAATTTGGCAAGAACTGGCCAATGGTTTAAAAAGTTGTTAGCAGTGGAGGAGGGCAGGATAACAGATACGCATACACACACAGCCAGTATGTATTATTAGATGAGTTCCTTTTCCTTTAGATGGTGCAGCACTGTACTAATGTAAAAGATATTTAAATATACATTCCAGATTGTCTTTACTCTGTCTAAAACTTAAGATTTAGCTAATTGGGATGGAATTCAGAATATGGCATACATGATGTATGAATGCTGGACACGTAATTCAACTTCAGAGTATAAGATCTAAAACATGAGAAACATGAGAAACACGTGAGCGTCCTTCTGGTTACATCTACTTATAAGATGGCTTTTTTTATTTTGGAATTTACTGAAAGAAAATCTATGCAATTTCTTCATAATTTAAACATGAATACAAAGTTAGATTTCTGAAGAAATGTGGCCCAACTTCAGTCATTCCATACTCAGAATTTTCACTGTGTAGAATATGTCAGTAATTGTGTATCTATTTATTTTAAATGGCACTGTGTCTAAATTCAACCTGAAGATCCATCAGCCTTTTCTACAGAGAGACTAGAAATATACATAAAATGACAGTAGGATACAATCTGTATTTTGGCTTAAATTACTTTTTATTGACATATAATTTTATTTGACATAATTCATAATGGACATGCAAAATTTTCAAGAAATGAAACCACTGCTAACACACATGGTCTAAATCAGGTGTGTTGTCCCTCCTTCTGGAGGAAACTCAAAATAAAGACCATAGAAGGAATGTAATTGTACTGTACTATCTCAGGTCAGGTATAAACCAACCATCAATACAAGATTTTTACAGAAGAAATTACTGCAAATGAGATATCCATAATCACACCGGCTGAATCGTAATTAAGATCAGGTCTTTGGAATTCATTCCTTTTCCTGATAAAACACTCTTTTGTGTACAGCTAAATACTATCTGAGTGTTATATGTGGCAAAATGGTTGGAGTATCGCTAAACACAATGATACTCAATGAGGACTGAGGATCACTAGGACCTAGAACAGTCTGTTAACTATCCAGTAAAAGACCTGATCATGATCTTTATTACACAAGCTGCTTCTATTAAGCAACATTCGGGTATCTAGGAAATACATATTCAAGTCCTTGCCAAGAAACAGATTCCACTGGTAGAAGAAACATTAGCTGAAATTGTATTTTGATACTGCAAAATAGTCAAAAAACTGATATTATTATGTGCTTCACTTTGTTCATTAGACAGTAAAGACCCCATAAATTTTATACAGGTCTGTGAGCAAACTGCACACTATTTCAAGTTATAATTATCCACTGGATATTAGAAATTTCTCCATTCCATGTAATTCAATTGGTTGAATAATGCTGTCTCCTTTCATGATCAAGACTCCCAAAAAAATCATCATAATACACTAAGAAAAACTCTATTTTTCTTTCATTTCCAGGACAAATTTAAGATCACAGTGCAAAGGGATTACCATTTTCCTGTTTCTTGGGAGTACCATACAGAAACATATACGTGCATGTATTACTGTGTTACTGACAGCACCTTTTTTTTCCTAAGAAAGCTAACATAATAATATAAATGAAATAATTTTAAAATTAGGAAGGAATACAAGACTTTCAGTATGCAAGATGTTCCTCAATTCAAAAGTATATGAAGATGTACAATTGAGTGATTTGGTATGCCAAACAAATTAGCATTGACATAGTAAAAAAAAAAAAAAGGAAGAGGAACAACCCATGTTATATGGTAAATATACCATAAATATATATGGTATATAATTATTGTGGTAAATAACCACAATACAGCCTTTTCATAAACTGCTTTAGTCTCATAACATTTTTTATGAGCTATGGAAAAAGGAAAGCAATGTTATAAAATAAAATGTTTTTAGAAGGTGCGGGGATATGCCTAGACGTTAAAATTTCTCAAAATAAAGATCTGTTGGATTCCCAGATTCTGTAGGGAGTTTAGGTAGCAATATTTGTCAGGAATAGTGGTTTTAATTAGTATTTGGAAAGGAGATTAAATCTTTCCCTTTCAAATGCCATTTCAACCATATTTTCCTGTCTGCTTTCAGTGAGACAGTGTTCTCTGGAATAAACTCTGCACAGGGTCATATCAAAACTTGCAGAAATAGTAACTACTGCAGAGTGCATTTAATAAATAGCATACTCCTCACACCATAAATGACTTCAAGTTTACTCTTTCATCTTCTACGTCTGAAAACTGACATCATTTGCAAACCTCATCTGCCAGAGAGACTCTATGCATCTCTTTACATACAACAGTATTGTCATGATCACAGGCTTTTGTGATCATGACAATATCATGAAAAGTCTGTGTGACAAGTAACAGGATATTTCATGGGAAAAGTCTTGCAAATCACTTACTAGATCTAGTGACTCACAGGACACAACACGAAGCCCTTTTCCAAAGCATAATGGACAAGGTGAATGGAGAAAGGCAACTTTGAAAAGTCATAAATTGTTTTTGTAAGATATACTCTGCTCCTTGGTAGTAGTGCAGTACTAAACAGTAGTATAGTGTCCACATCCGATACAAACTCAGTATCTTTTCATAACACACCAGTTTTTTCCCAAATAAGAACTGATAGGATCAGAGGAAATGGCCTCAAGTTGTGCCAGGGGAGGCTTAGGTTTGGTACTAGGAAAAAAAGTTATTTACCAATTGTAATTGTTTAAATTATAATTGTTACAATTGCAGTGTTTAAAGTAGCCCCAACGGAAAAGATTAAACCCCATAAATTCACATCCCTGTCACTGCTATATCACAATGTTGTCAGTGATACTGAGGGAGGGGATCGTTCCTCTCTACTCAGTAAAGTGCTGTGTCCAGTTCTGGGCTCCCCAGTACAAAAGAGAGATGGACATACTGGAGAGAGTCCAATGAATGGCCAGGAAAGATGATTAAGTGCATCTCTCCAATGAGGAAAGGCTGAGAGAATTGCAACTGTTTAGGCTGAAGAAGAAAAGGCTCAATGAGGATTTTATCAATCAGTACAAGTACCTGAAGGCAGAGACTGAATAAAAGGAAACCAGGCTCTTCTCAGTGGTATCTAGTGACAGCACAAGACGAAACAGTCACAAATTGGAACACAGGAAATTCCAAATGAACAGGAGAAAATACATCTTTACTAGTAGTCAAGTTGTCCAGTAAGGTTGCAAAGTCTCCATCTGTGGAAATCCCCAACATCCAACTGGACATGTTCCTGGCAACCTGCTGTAGCTGACCATGCCTGAGCAGGGATCAGACTATTACAATCTCAAGACATCCTTTCCAACCCACACAATTCTGTGACTTTGTAATATTTAAAAGGTCTTCTACCAAATATATATAAAGGTATTTCTAGTCAGCCATACATGTGATTATATTTAAATAGCAAATTACTATAAAGAACTGAGACACAGCAATTCCAACAAAGACTTTTTATTTTTAATTCTACCAGTGCAATACTGAGCCCCATGCATTATCCTAACAATGGCCTGTAGACGGTATCATAAAGCAAATAATATATGAAAGACAGTATTAATGGCCATAAAGTAAAATATTAAAAAAAACCCAAATGTCCAGTTTGATCAGTTTACTACCTGCCTGTGACCATACTGATGCAAGAGCTTATGAGTACAAGTTTTTACACTGTATATGGGTTTTCTTCTCTCTGTTCTACATCTCTACAAGGCTCTAAGCAATAATGGTCCAATGTTCAGGTACACGCAATACAGTGAAAGAGGAAAGAAAATCTTAAAATTTCTTCAGTGTTATCACAGAAATTATGTCAGAAGTACTTCAAGCCTCACAGATAAGGTTTCAGAAGTGTATTTCTGCACAATACTTAACTGCCCCACAGATAAAGAAAACATGAACAACTCCTCACAGTCAGCTCTAGGTAATTAATTAGCTTGTGCCTTTGGTGTAATTAGCCTGTTAGACATTATGGAGCAGTTGCACTGAGACTGATGAATACTGTCCCAGCCAAATAGGAAAGAAATAGTCATTCTGATCAGCCTGATTCTTCAAAGGAAAAACATTCCTGAGGAAAACTAAAGCCTTCAGACTCAAGGAAAGTATGTTTGAGAGTTTGACTTATAAATTTCTCCTGTATTATCCCAGCTCCTAGATTTCAGGTTCATGCTTGCAGCTCTTCTACTTCTCTAGAGAAAGAGCTAGATTTCATTTTTATAGGGTGACTATAAAGTCTGATGTATAACTTGGGCAGTAAGGGCAAGTCATACAACAAAAGAAGACAGTATTTCAAATAAAATGGGTGACCAATGAAAATGGTAATTGTGGCTGGATATGTTTGCGATTTTTTATGACTAAACAAACATTATTTTTAGTATAAGTATGTCTTTGTAAATCAACATCTCCATATATGAAATTCCATGCAGTTGCTGACATAATCTAACACTGTGTTATTACCGTACCAAGCAAAAAAAGCCAGGAGTTTCAGAAGTCGCTTCAAGTTTCCATGAAGATTTTATACTGTTGAACTGAATAAATCCACACATCCCACACATTTCTGATCATAGAATCACAGAATGGTTTGGGTTGGAAGGGACCTTAAAAGATCACCCAGTTTCACACACTCTGCCATGGGCAGGGACATCTTTTGCTAAACCAGGTTGCTCAAAGCCGCATCCAATCTGGCCTCGAACACTGCCAGGGATGGGGCAACCACAACTTCTCTGGACAACCCGTCAGTGTCTCACCAGCCCCATAGTGAAGAATTTCTTTCTCATGTCTAATCTAAATCTCTCCTCTTTCAGTTTAAAGACATTGCTCCTTGTCCTGTCACTACACACCCTTGTAAAATGTCCCTTTCCAGATTTCTTGTAGGCCCCCTTTAGGTACTGGAAGGCTGCTATAAGGTCTCTCTGGAGCCTTCTCTTCTTCAGGCTGAACAACCCAAGCTCAGCCTGTCTTCATCAATATACTGATGTTCAATTACACTTTTACTAGACAGGAGGGACAAGAAAATTCAACACCATTACCATGACTAACATTTTAAGCATGTGAATCTATAATAAAAGCCTTACGTTACTACAGTTTTATTATAAAGCCACTTCAAAGCTGACCAGTTTTTCCTTTTTTGGGGAAAAAAAGTGAATCAAGTACAACAGAAAACTCAAGTTACTACTTATAGGCGTACTTGCACAAATGAACACACACTGAATTATCGGAGTAGTACAAGTTATGTGCTTATTTTCTGTTCTTTCATGCGTACAGAAACTCTGTATCTCAGACACCCTTTTGTGGTAAAACCAGATAAAATATGACATGGAATGTCAACACCTTTCCATATGGTATTTGCCAGAAAAAGATATGCTTTATATATATAGAAAATATATCACATATACACAAACTAAATCAATTCTTTAGCACCAGCAATCACTGGGGCTGAGAAAAATTTATGCACTTTACAGGTATGCCATCCTAATCAGTAAAATACCTTGCTGACAATTTGTAAGGTAACTAGACAATGAAGAGAATACAAATTGTATTAAAAAAGAAGAGATTTAAGGCAAACTAAAATGAGCTTCAGAAGCCAAAATACATAAACAAACATATACTGGTTAACAGAGATGACTCTGAATGCTGGATACAAGACTGCATCACTTAGAACAAAGTAGCCTCAAAGCACAAAATTCAAATCTTAGTTTGTATTTTTTTTTTACTATAAGATGAATAAAAAATATAACAAGATCTAGCAGTTCCAGTACACAGGAAATCTAAACCCAAAAATATATTATTTGCAGTTTTTAAAAAGCACAGGTTTTACATATATGAACACATCATTACACTTTCGAGAAGATGTAGTCAACTTTGTATCTGGTATGTATTTTACAGGTTAGATAACAATGCACTAGCAAACCATGTAAGTAATTAAGAGGCAACAGACTGAATTTAGGTAGACATCCTTTCCAAAAGTCAACTAGTAGATCATCTGATGATATCTCACTACTCATCAAAAATGAGGACAAGGTGCAATTTCAAATGCACCTTTAGATGTACAGTATGCAATCCAAAAGAACCTATTTAGGACTTACATTCAAGCAGCCAGATATGAAACATCATAAATCATGGTGATTCAAAGGAGTAGGTATTGCACATCAGAGTAACTTAATTACGTGAATGTTGACTGTTTTTCTTTCCATATTCTGTTCATTTAAGTGATGGAATAAATCCATACAATGAATAAACACTGCGTAAGATTACAAAATTGCTGGCATATGCCACTGAATTGCATTACAGGAGCGTGACACCAACAGCCAAAAGTGTTACGCTAGGGATTCTGCTGCCTATCACTCAGGTTCATCTGAAATACAGTCATCTTTATATCCATCAGTTGTCTCCTTCCCTTCATAAAATGGATATAATAGACAAGAATGCCCACAGCCAACATCATTCATAAGTGAACCTTATTAAGCCCTAAGCTAAGATCTATTTACTATATAACTACAAAATAAAATACACTTCTGACTTGCAAATCAAGGCTTTGCATTCTACAACATTAGGTGAAATCCTTTATTTAGAAATATCTAACTCATTTAGAATGAAAATGACCCTTATTTACTATCTTAATGAGAAAATTTGCAAACCTTAAAAACAGTGGTGGGTGCTAATTACTTGAAAATATAATTTGAAGACCTTTGAAAAAAATAATTACATACCTCCCAGTTCTAGATTCTCTCTACAACTTTAGTAACCATGCATTGTTCTGAACAACCAGCGCAATAAAGGAGAAGATTTTTGAAGAATTATCCTTACAATATTTAAACATGTAATCAGATAATTTACTATAAATAAGAAACAGTCATTCCTTTCACTTTTTTTTAAACCGTAAAGAGGTGCTTTTTGGTTTTCCGCTTTTCTGTTTGTTTGGGTTTTGGTTGGTTGGTTGGTTTTTTGTAACTTTTGTTTGGGTTTTTTTTTTAGTATAAGTGTTTCATAGACTTACCAGGAAGTAAATTGTACATTGCTTTTTCCCATGATAAAGCCTACTGAAGACCTTAGGACTAAAGCCTAAGTAAGGTCTACTATAACTAAAATGCTACAATGTCAGGCCAAAAGTATATTTCCCACAACATAGGTTATTTTTGCAGTTATGACTAAAACAAAATAAATCAAATATATATATACACCACAGCCAAATCCTGAGATCATTACTGAGTTTCAAGTGCTTCCAAAATAATTCTTTGATGTTTTAAACTACTGTTTTGCAGAAGTGAGAGTACACACTGAGGTTCATTATCCTCCTTTTCTTTCTTTGATTACTGAGTTGCTGGTACTGATACAGTAAATACATATTAGATTAATGACCTAAACAATAAATATTTTCTAAGTAATTAGTTAATTTCAGATTTTGAGACATACTTCATTTTGAGACATTCTCCTCCTCACACACTATCAGATTTCGCGAATTTGGGGAGTCTGTTTTTCCTTCAGTGCTAACCTTAATCAAGACATGTGGTTGGGTTTATTTTTCATAATATACTGCTTCCCAGGAATATCAAAATGCACCCAGTACAACCTAAGTCCAAGTAGAATGATTAACATTCCTCCTTCTTGATCACTTTGACCAAAAAAAAAAAAAAAAAGAAGAAGAAACAGGAATCTGATATTTGTTTAAGCATTGAAAGCTTCTAAAGAAATGTAAAAACCTCTTTCTTTGCCCTGAATATTCCCTCATGTTGTTCAGTGGTTTGCACATACGTAAGCATCCTCCTAATGATTACTGGAAGACTTCTTTTCCTCTGTTAATGTTTTCATACAGGCTCTGAAACCAAGTCTACAACAAGCCTTTTACCTTTGAAAAATCTCAAGAGCCTGATAGAAATCCCTGCTTGTAGTAGCCTACAATCCTGAGCCAAGCCAACACAATCAGCACATCCAGTTTCTTCTTTTGGTTTTGTTTGTTTAAATGAAATGGAAACAAAATGAAACCCACAAAAAAACCCAGTAACATTAAAAGTAATCATAAACAGTGCACTTGTGAAAGAAAAAATGCTTACCAAGGCTAAATCTAAACTATAGCTGCTGACTTGCTTTAGGCTCTTGCTGTGTCATTGGTTGCATTTCTCAGACAAAACCTTGTCATTGCAGAGCACTGCCAGCTTTCACAGCCAAACTATATTTTGGAGATAGGTGCAACAGACCTAATTTCTTTCTCTTTCACTTATGCACTCTTAAAAATAACTTTTAACCTATCCAGAAGACATTTTTGACATCTTGACATTTTTACTCTTTGGCATTACTTTAAGCGTTGTTTCACAGCTTGAGATAATTCTTTATTAGACAAGGTTAATCTACAATAGTAATCAGCCTTTCAGGATGTGTGATAACAGAAAAGGAAAGGAAAAAAAAAAATCTTTGTTCTAAAGACATAACAACAGAAAGATCTCAATGGGAAAAAAAAAAAAAGTCAAAGATTTTTACAAAACTATTTTTCCACAGCTTTAGTTGCTAAACCATCTAGAGCCAAAGAACTATCCATCTGAGAAGAAAATATGACCTTTCACTCCATGTGTCTTTGTGGATACTTGTAGAGATCTAACAACTGAACCTTCCCATACCATGTCAAGTATGTCACAAATACTGTAAGAAAAGAAACTACAAGATTGAGTCTTAGCTGCTATTTCAGCCTTTGTCACCTATTCACTAGCAGGTTACCCAGTTCTGAGTCTGCAGGATTATCTGGATGCCCAGCATTACAGACCAAGTTGTCCCATCACTGGAACAGAATTAGTCACACTACGTAAAGTTAAGAATCTGTGAAAGTAGAAATTGATGGCTAGATCTTCCTCCCTTTACACTAGACAAGCATGGTCAGTAACCATTTTGAGATTTTATTATAAGAGTTCTCTGTTAGGAAACTTAACTTCACCTCTATATTAAATTTTCTGTGATTACTGTGACTGCAGAATACTTGTGTTCTAAAGAACTGTCAACTAAGAGCAAAAATAAGCAGTGCTGCAGCTAACTAAGGCACAAAAGTGATTTGATCCAGGAAAGAAATCTTTTGTGATTTTATCAGCTCCAAACAGTTACCAGTATCTACTGACAAAATAAATGGAAGTGGAACTGTCTCTCAAAAGTGCACTATGTAGGCCATAACCTTTTCCCCACCCGTAATAACTAGACTGGTACACCCATCTACAAAACCACCTCTATTTCATTGTTTAATAAGTCAACTCTAGTCCCATTAGAAAGTGAAAATTATGTATACAAACTTAATACCCCTGTAATAATCTACAGAAAATCACTAAATGATGAATGCAATTTAAAAGGGCTCCTGTTATTATTAAAAAATAATAATATGATATGGTATAGACACTGCAATGCCTGTGTCTTTCCACATATATATATTTTTAGGGTTTTTTGTCAGAAGGTAAGCCTTCATATGTGCACAGGTAGCCACACAGATACATAGAAACACACATGCACCTCAATTTATACTCTTCTTAAACCTTCTTGAGTAAATCTGCATTGAGTAAATCTGCAGTTCATTTGTCACCTGTATGACAAAGAACACTTAACCATACTGCCACTACAGTACTATTGGAAACAACCATGATCAATGAATGCCTCAAAACTCCCAGGATAACACTGGCTAGAAGTTTTTTTGAGGAGAGAAAAATAAAATTGTTGGACTCAATGACCATTAAATCAGCTGCACTATTTGCAGGCCCAAACATGACTTCTTTTGACAATCATGACAGCAATGATTTAGACCTTCCAGTACTAGGAAATACTTGAAAGGATTAAAAAACTGCCAAAGAAAGATTTCTGCACATATTCACAAGCTATTTCTCAGTTCCACTCTATGCAATATTTTCACCTTCACTGATGCTCCATTAGGCATTAATCAGCAAAATTTCTGGCTTAGTATCTTCAGAGTTAATTTTACTGAGTCCTGCTCATTAAGCAGGGTTAATTTTCCAATTCTCTAAGTTGAAATTGAACATTTAAAATAAAAACTAAGGTATACTAAGGCATCACTGCCCACTTGCTCCCCAGATAAAAATATAACCTTATGAGGAGGAAAGCTTACATTTGGAGCCAATCACAGCAAGACAAGAAGCAAAAAAAAAAGTCTAGAAAAAATTATTTTTATCATCAAATCTATGACATATTTTGCTAGTTTTCCACCCATCTTTTCACACTTCTAAAACTACACAGTTGTTACTAGATATCTTCCTGGCTGACAGGGAGTTAAGTGAAAAATTTATCATACACGACCTGCCCCAGTTGCTTATTAACATCTTTCTTCTTCGCATGATGCTGCCTCCTCAGATCCGCTAGCTTAACTGTATGCATACACAATCCTGGTGCTAGTCAAAACGTTCAGTATCAAATTAAACTTTGGGTTTAGATGCAGGTTATTTGACACAGACAAGTTAAGGAGAGGCCACAGATTCATTTCTACCATCAGACAGGAGGATAAAATAACTTCTGGCAGGATGTGGTAAAGAGCAGACGAGGTAGGCTCAGAGCTGTAATCTTTTCACCAAGCTCAGCGGCAACCAAGACAGCATTTCAGACCACAGACTTAAAGTTTTGTGGTGAGAGGAAAAAAGTGGTGGAATATCACAGACACAACAGTAAACTAGTAGAGATTGGCAATGGCTTAAAGAAAAAGACTCTGTCTTATAGAACTAAAAATAGAGAACAAAACTCTCAGTTTTCTGTACTATCTTGAGTTTACAGAATAGCCAAAACCAGTAAAAATATTAAACCACAAGGATTCTCACAGGGAAGGTGGCGGCAGTTAATAAAAATTATATTCTTACAAGATAAGACTTATTCCAGGACTAGCCACATTCATACAAGGGAATAGCTGTCATGAAGCGCTTACTGAACACAGCAGCCTTTAAAATTTACTAAGCAACTGAGAGAAGGGTCTCTTAAGAGACAGTTCAGATACTTTTACTTTGGGGCTTCCCAATTCTTCCCCTTCCTTAGTCATTTTACAGCCACAACAGCCAGCTCTAGAACCTGTGAGCTGGGTACATGTAAAGCATGTCTGTAAGAGCCCATTTGCTGCCAGGTCGCATAGACCCAGTGGTAAAAGTCAGGCAGTGGTTCAGCCCCTTTGGATGACTAACCAAGACCAATCATTAAATGCAAGTAAATATTGCCTGCTACACAAGCTAAAAATTACTCTATTGCAAAGAGTAAGGAAACCGTGAATTCACCTTCTTGGTGTCCAGATCACTGCTCTAGCTAGAAGGCTGTGCTTCTCCTCTCAGCTTATTTCAAATAAAATCCATTCTCTGCTCATTTCACAACACCTAGAACTGAAAAAGAAGATCTTACTGAGGGAGGATGGGAAATATTCATTTTACTTAGTCCCTTTTCAGTAACTGGATTAGGAGGTGCATGTATGCCTATTTTTGTAGAGGAGATCATAAATTTCAGATGCAAGTATCAAAGGCATCTGCAAAGCAATGTTACTGCGATGCTAACGTGGCATCCTTAACCTTTCAAATTATAAAAAAGAAATGACAGGTAGTCACTAGTAAACACCAGAGAGATGCCGTATTTTCTTTCTCCACAGTCAGCAATCTGTAATAAACTCAAACATGACAAACTGCTTCCACGGAAAAGAAAGAACAGATAAGAGTGAAACAGCTACTTTCATAATTTCTGTCGGTATAGAACATGCTCTAATTTGATTTCTATGCTGGGAAGAGAAAATCTGAGTTACCATTTCTCATTCTAAAGAAGTACAACAAAAATTAGGGGTTTCTAGGAGATACTGCAACAGCAGAAATGATACAGTATTCCTGCCATTTCTAAGAAATAGAAACATTTTATTATTTTGAAGTAGCTGACCAGAGCTGGCAGTTGAACTCAATTACAATTCCATCAGGTGCCATCTGATACATTCAGTAGTGTTTGAGAGAAGATGAAATACAGTAGTCCACGCAAATCATAACAGAAAGTAATCTCACAAACATGATACCAAGCCATTCCTTGCCTAAGAACAGGTTTCACGTTCCACATAAAGGAAATTTAAAACATTAAAACTAAAAGATGAAATCAACTTAGCAAAATAATTCAAAAATGCTTTTGTTTTAAAAACACATTCCCACAGAACTTAAAGCAGACAAACATATAATGTGGTATTGTTCTTTTTGAAAAAGATCACAAATAATGAAAAAGATGGCATCTTGGTTAATGCAATGTTCATGCTGTTTTCTGCATCCATCTGCAAAAGACTTATTTTTCACCAGGCTGTTTAGCATGTGCTGGGGGAAGATAATATTAAGGTCATTTGAAATTTCTCCAAAGGCTGCACAATGCACTACACATGTAGCATTTACTTAGGATTATCAAATGCAGCTGCATTGGAAATTAGGAAAATACCAAACGCACAAAGGTGAAGCAGCAGATTCAGTCCTTCAGGACAGCTGGTGCTTCCTTTTGCTTAATGCAGCTAGGCGCCAAAACACTGAGAAAAGCACTAGAGATCAGTGGGTTTTGCAAGGCCACTTTTTCTCATCATTATTTTCTAGAATGCTGTTGTCCATCTCAGTCATTTTGCTTCAGGGCTTCAACTTCAGTCCCTCAGATGCTACCCCAGCACCAAACAAATCTATGATTCTTCTGGTAATCAGACTTTTATTTTCTGTATCTTGCCCTAAGATGACATAAACATTTTGTTTCACCTTTGCAGGTTCATCTTCTCCTTTGGTCTTCAAGATGTCAAACTCTGTAAATCAGTTCTGTTCTTGCCATTATAACAAGCAAGCTCTACTAATCTAGTTCCCCATTCACTAATGCTCTTACCTTTCCACAGACATTCTTAACTGTCTACGAAAAAAACACAAACAAACAAACAACTTGTTTCAGGAAGAAGGAGGCTCGGCTTCATAATCAATGCAGGTAAAAAGGTATCTTCCAGAAGTCTATCAACATCTGGCTGGAAAGGAACTTTTTACAAGAGCATGTAGTGACAGGACAAGGAGCAATGGCTTCAAGCTGAAAGACTGCAGATTTAGGTTAGATATTAGGAAGAAATTCTTCACTAAAGAGGTGGCAAGACACTTGAACACTGCCATAAGAAGCTCTGGATGCTCCATCCCTGGAACTGTTCGAGGCCAGGTTGGATGGGGCTTTGAGCAACCTTGTCTACTGGAAGGTGTCCCTGCCCATTTCAGGGGGGGTGGAACTAGATGAGCTTTAAGGTTCCCTTCCAACCCAAACCATTCTATGATTCCATGAAATAGGACTGCAGACTGGACAATAAAAGCAAAAATATAGGTTGAAGGAAACTTCTGGAGATCATCTAGTCCAGACTCCTCCTCAAGGCAGGGCTAACTTCTAAGGTAGGTTAGGTTGCCTTAGAGCCTTGTCCAGACAAGTTTTAAAAACCTCCATGGATGGAGGTCCATCCCTAAGCAATCTGTCCCAGTGCTTAACATCAGCCCCTGTGAAAAACTGCTTCCTTTCATTCAATGGCAGTTTCCTCTATTGCCACTTGTGGCCACTGTCCCCTGCCCTGTTGCTATGCACCTCCCAGGAAAGCCTACCTTTGGCTCCTCTACTGCTCCTGCAACCAGCCCCCCACAGTGCCTTTTCTCTCATCTCCTGGCAAAACTGACCCTCAGGCACCTCAGCAGCCTCCCACTCAACGCTGCATTGTCTTGAACTCCTTCTTGTTTTGGAGGCTGCAAACTGGGCACAGCTGTCCCACTTGCAATGGAAGAGGACAATTCCCTGCCCCAACCCACCAGCTGTGCCTGGCCACAGTGAAGCTGTCCTTGCTGCAAGGGCGCACACCTGCTCCACCTGCAGTTCAGTGCCCACCGGACCCCCAAGTCCTTTTCCACAGGATGGCTGGCAGCCAAGCTGCAGCACTGCTGGGTAATGCAAAACCAGGTGCAGGACTTCCACTGAGCTGTCTGTGGGAACAGTATTTATACAGAGTTTTAAGACAGATAGTACTGTCCTAAGAAACGTAAGCTTAAACTAGGCGAGACAAGTAGATGAGACAGCTTGAAAAATCACTGTTTGAGAAAGGCAAGCCGTTAAAAAAGAGGCCAGTTAAAAGTTCTGAGGCAGACTCAGAGCGAGTATAAATACAAATGCAAATTCAGGAGTTTCTGTTAGAGGTACAGGAGACAGATAATTGAGAAACTCAAATCCAGGTGATCGGGATAAATAAAGCAAAAGTATTAGAAGGTTACCTGGCCGTAAGGTGTAAGAATAGAAGAACGATTGAAAGTAAAATAAGCTTATGTACAACCTTAGGCAAGCAGCTCACTTCTTCAGTTATTTATTTTTTCACTTCTGAGATTCCAATTAGGCAACATCAAAGATACCACAAGCCACTATAGTATGAAAAGGTCTTCAAAAGAAAAAGTAGTACTGCAGTCTGTTGGAGCTACCTGGCAAAGAGGAGTTCAATAATCCTCTACTGCACTAGAGCAATAGGAGAGAGAAGTATAACTTTAAAATATAAGTAATGGAAAGAAATAGGTATGTGCCTGAAAGGAAATCTCTAATTCATCATGTTAAGGTTTCAAAGACAAACTTTAAACAAAATGGAGGTAGCTGAAAATATATATTCATTTTGCTTGTGAGAAGAACAAATCTCTCGTGCCTTTAGGCAGTAGAGAATTATGTGGTCTTTCAAACTGAAAAAGTGTAAACTGTAGAGGATCAGACTGCATAAATGTTAAGATGCCAGTCTCACAATACCTTTGGGAATCTACTCAATAACATTTTTTTTGAGATTTCTCACACAGAACAGTGTATTTGTTTAGTTATTTACACCTTGAAGAGTAACCTAATGAAAGTGAAGGGATGCATTTGTGCGTTACTGAACAGAGACAAAGGAAATAGCTGCATGAGAATACACAACAGGTATAAACAGACAAGTAATTTCAAGGTAAACTGACAAAAAACCCTGAAACAAAACAAACCACACAAAACCTGGTAACTTTCAGATGGACTTGTTGGAGCAAGTCCAAAAGAGGGCCACTAGGATGATCAGGGGACTGCAGCAACCGCCATATGAAGCTAGGCTGAGAAAGTTGGGGCTGTTCAGCCTGGAGAAGAGAGAAGGCTGCGTGGAGACCTCATAGCAGCCTTCCAGTATCTGAAGGGGGCCTACAAGGACGCTGGGGAGGAACTCTTCATTAGGGACTGTAGCGATAGGACAACAGGTAACGGGCTAAAACTCAAACAGGGGAAGTTTAGATTGGATATAAGGAGGAAGTTCTTTACTGTGAGGATGGTGAGGCACTGGAACAGGTTGCCCAAAGCGGCAAATGTTCTACCCCTGGCAAAGTTCAAGGCCAGGTTGGACAGAGACACGGTCTAGTATGAAGCGTCCCTGCCCATGGCAGAGGGGTTGGAACTAGACGATCTTCAGGTTCTTTCCAACCCTAAACATTCTATGGTCTTATAAAAAAATATTAATGTTTTCCACTTAGCATCTTCCAAGTGTTAAAAAGTTACTTAGTAACCTCTTTCCCTCATTTTGTGCAAAGACTTGAAATGCAGAATTCACCAAGTCCTCATAGCAAGAAGAAACCACCTTACCATTAAAAAAAAAGAAAAAACAACAACAACAAAAAAAAAAAAACCCGACCCAGAGGCAAGCTATTGGATGAAAGAATAGTTTTCTAAATCTGTAAAGATGATTCCAGCACTACTGGAATCCAAGCGCAGCTTTTGCAGGTGAGACAAGGTATTCAACATTCAAAAATAAGATGCGTATGTATGAAGAAGGCTTCCTCTCTAAGTCCTCGTGTAAACCCTGAGGCAAAGACCTGCTTCCTGAATACAAGTTTTCTGTGCATGTTCTTCAGGGTAATGATGGCAGCTGTGGAGAAGCCTCCTGGTCGGTGTGACAGGAAGGTTAATACCAACAGAAGCCATTTCCATTGCAAAAGTTATTTCTGTGCTGTTGAGCAGAAGTGCCAGTAAAAAGCTGAGGCCCTTGGCTGAGGATCAAAATACATCTCAAGGATGGGATCCAACTCAGCATGCAAATATATTTTGCCCTGGTGAACCAAAGCAGAAGATACGTATAACTCTCTAACTCATAATATCATAAAAATAATTTATAAACACTGATTATTAGCTCTAAACTAGCAATTCTCTTTAGGTGTAAGACACCTACCGCATAACTAGCTTCTTGATTTAAAAAGATGAACTTTTTTATGTAGCAACCTGTAAAGCTAACTACATTTTCTTGAGAAAAGAAAAAGATAAGGAGGCATAAAGGAGCTGACTCTAATTGGCACCTTTACTAGAGTAATCTGGAACAATATTTCAAAGAAGAGCAAAGAATAGGCTTAGTCATGCCCTTCTTTTCTTGTATCATACCCAAAAAAAGGTTTAATCTCTGTCTTAAATATTATACTGTTATTTCTTTATTGAATTAATTTCATTTCTTTTATCATTTCCCTTCTTCTTTTTTAAATCAGTTGCTAAAATTACTTGGCAGAACTGCACATCAGGTATACAAAACTTTGTCTCATTGGCATGAGATATATGGGAAAGATGAGTTTAAAAGGCCAGCCATTATGTGCAGCACATAAGCCAACATCTCCTGCAGATAAAACATGTTCAGTTACAGCAGGGATGGGGCCAAACTGGATTTAGACTACCCATTTGAAGTTGTTCCTGCAACTAATCAAAACATCCGTCTTTGTCCCAAATGTAACCTCTAATATCAGGTATGTTGAAGACTTCATGAAAATGGGGCACAGAACTTGGAGCTTTAAGGTAGCTACAACTGAAATACATAAGTGAAAATATAGAGTGGGCAGTATTGAAGAAGTCATTTAAAAGTACAGAAAGTCATGGCAAAGTGTAAAGACATGAGGGGAAAAAAAAGTGGGGAGCTAGGAAGACAAAAACTCAGCAAGAGCAATTCCCATCCTTGGCAGCAACAGAGATTCACACTCTCCACCTGACTGGTAACTGTCTGGTCCACAGGGACTCAGCAGGAGCCTACATCTGAGTTATAAGGCATTATAATGGACCTTATAGGTTACCCTTACCTATCTACTGCTTGTATCAGCCAATCAATAATTGCTGTGTACTCATAAATTCAATAAATTCTTGCTTGCAAGTCTCTGCAGATGGTAACAGATGTTCAAATAAAAGTGACACAGTAGAGGAAGAGTACATAAAATAAATGTATGGTCGATTAAACAGCTTTTTATCAGTCTGAATTTACTAATACTTCAGTTTTTAAAGTAAGAAAATGAAGATGGCCTTCAGGTTTCACAAAGAATAAACAATTCTGCCACATCAGAGAATCAGTTCATATTTTGAAGTCTGAATGTTGATAGAGCAGTATTTTTCAAACAATCTGCCTCATTTTGAAGCCGTTTGTGTGGCAACATCAGGAGATGATAGAGAAGAGCAAAGTGTTTCCCCTTAGGGTTAACACTGTAAGTAGACATTACAGGAATGTCATTATTGAAAGCTTTGGTGTCAAAGCAAGATCACCAGCAATCTACTAATAGTGACTAAACAGACTGACAGGCTTAAGACCTGGCCTACAAATCAACTTGTATGGCATTCAGTTTCTAGTTCTGCTTTTCCCAGACACAGTGAAGCCATAATGTTGATGATCCTCAGATGACAAAAGCCAATTTTAATTTAAAGTTCCTCTATTTAGTTTACAGGTGCCATAAGCTTACTTAAATCTTTATCGATACTTTTCAAAAAAAAAAAAAAAAATAATCTGAATCTAAAAGCTGTAGATGTGGAGGGGGTTGCATACTAAATCATATTAATTCATGACTAATTTTAATGAAGTCCTCCTGAACAAAATATTTACAAGCTGTCTTTCAATACAAGAGCCTTTTAATGAAACCACTCATCTTTCACCTGGTATGGCACATGAATGCTTGCAACCATGTTTTTGTATTTATGCAAAGTTAAGAAAAGTAATACCATGTTTTTAAAAGTAAAATTACAGCTCTATGTTGCAATAAGTATGTTCACACAAGTCCCAAAATGTGTAACATATCCATTTAAGTGAGCTACATACACAGGGACATTCTTGAGTCTCACTCTGCAGGGGTGTCACAACACTCATTAAAATATCATAAGCACCACAATGAATAGAGCAAGTGCTCATTATAATGTAATGAGCAATAATTATCACACAATGGTCCTGTGGAGTAAACTCACTGCTCTCCAAGAGTGTTGCACCTTTTTTTTTTCTTTTTTAAAAAAGCATAAAAAGCTTCTGACTCAGCTCAGAACTAGGAAGCATACAGGCATGTTGACATGACACAGTACATTTGACCAAAACACACTACAATAATGTAACAACACAAGACAAACTGACTTCAGTAGCACAGTGGGCATTAATAGCTTTAGGGAATCAATCCTCACCTGACCTTATACAGTCTGAAACAGCTCAAGTTCATTAGCCTTTAAGTCACAACACAAGGCCATACAGTCAACAAATTCTTCCTGCTGGCTTTGCTTGAGAGGCATTTACAAACCTCCTGAATAGGTTTCTGTCTAGGAGTCTACTCTTCAAAGGTGTGTGCAAAGGAACATCCCTCTGGTCATCTTTTCCATTCATCTGCCTCATGGCTAAAGACAGATTACTGAAAAAGGGCACCTTATTTTTTTTTTTCCCCACATCCAGCCTGTTGCTCCCCCTATTTTCACTGAATTAGACCTGGAACTGGCGAAACCTTCATATAAAATGACACAGCTCTCTAATCTGGCAGAAAATAAACCCAAGGGAAAAAAAAAAAAAAAAACCACCACCAGAAAAAAACAAGCCCTATAAAATGCCTTACTTGTGGGCTTAGTCATCTTGCATAAATTCTCCATAAGCTCCTCTATGCTCTCAGGAGCTCAGTTCTCTGGTAACACCCATCTATCTACTGACTTCTCCTTAAGAGGTCAAGGGGTCTCTGATGCTAAGTTTTTCATTTACACTATAAAACATGGTTGGTATTAGCACAATGCACGTTTGAGAAACAGAAAGGCCACCTCCAGGATAATATTAATGTAACAGGATCACTACCTCTAAACCTAGAGCATCCAATTTACAGCACACAAGCCATGAGCACTGCCAGTTTATGACCCATCAGCAAGCCATGGTACTCTGTCAGCACTGGGGACCCACTCCCAGTCTACAGCCCACACAAAGCCTACATGTGCATAACACTCCTGACAAACACCTGGAAAGAGGCTTCTGCTGCTTGAAGGCACTGCTGGCAGCAGGTCTTACCATCTTCTCCAGGAACAGTAACCACCCTCCCATCATGCTGCTCCCTGGGGTACCTCTAGGGCACCCAGCATGCTAACACACTGTGAACCTTATGCCTAAAATAGCTGTTCTGAGAAAATACAGATTAAGAGATAAATTCAGTTTGTTTTGGAAACACTAGACCTTATATAAATCAATTACACTGTGAATACTTTGCAGTCTTTACCTGACTCTGAAAGAAGCTCAACCAGCTAGACACATTGAGCATCACTTGAAAACATATGTTTGCTTGCAGACTGTCTTACCATTTTCCAAAACCACTTAGAAGGGTTTGTAATACATAGCTACGTTGGATTTCAAAGCCTTAGTTGTGTATTCATTGAAAATCAGTAAGAATGAACATTGTATTTCTTGAGCAGTTTTCTAAAAGAAGTCTTATATGGTTTAAAATTAAAAAAGAAAAAAAGAAAGAAATAAGATAAAGAAAAAAACAGAAAGAAAACCCAACTTAACATACAATGCCGAATGAACTGATTACTTTACACCTTCCAATCCAAACCATTCTATGATTCTGCCACAGAAACACAAAAATATCCAAGATCTCTCTAGCTTAACAGGCAAGACAATATCTCTCAGGTCCAATTCCCTAATATGAATGCAATAATTTGTGCTTTAATGAGCAGCAAATATATAACGAGTTTTCTTTGTCAGCAAAGTGTGTGGAAATTGCATGTAATAAATGATGTGTAGGTGTTTTTTTGACTCCAGTAAGAAGGCTTATTATTTATGAGAAAGAACAAAATGTAAAACATAAAAGAAACAGTGATTGAGGACTGTAATCCAGGCATAAATTAGTTTTTCTTTTTTTTATTTTTATATATTGGCAGTTCCCATGGGCAGTTAATAGCTTCCATGCTACAGTGCTGCTCATATGCCCTAGTTTTATTTTACCTCTCCTGAAAGCCAAGATTTTACACTTAGAAGAGTCAGCACTTCCCAGGTGCTAATAAAATATATCAGTGTTAAAAATACCTTTTTCAAGTCAAATGAAATATTTCTCACTACTGAACAAACTAAAGGAGTTACCTCCTTTTTAGCAACAACTTTATCCTTTAAATATGCACAAACACATGCAGATGCACACCAATGTCCTCAAAATTAACAGCAATGCTTTCCCTGTCCTGCCAGCACTGTTAAACTATTCACATTTTTACAAATTATAGGAAGGTCTCTACTGAAGGAACGCTTGTACTTTGCAAGTAGTGCAGGATTCACTGGCAGAGCCTCTCAAATGTGGTTCTGGGTATCTCCAATGCTTGTCCTACTATCACAGAGATGGTGTCTATGTTGCTAATTTCTTTTTTTTTTACTATTCTATCAATTTGAGTACCATCAACAGCAGCACATGACAGAAAGTTTGACTGAATCCTGGCCAGAAATCCAAGCCTGAGAAATTTCTCTCCCTGTCCTAATTCCAAGTGTCATCTTAAGCCTCATTCGAACAACTTCCCTATACAGAAAAGGTGTTTATACAGAAAAGACACAACAAAAAGTGTTTCCCCTGGGCAAGACATAGTTATTGATAATAAAAGGCACTTCACAGTCACTTGGACCAAAAGATTTCCATTTGTAGGTCTCTCACCTCTCAGTAAGAATAAGATGTGAATTAAACAGAATTCAAATTCAGATGTGTAACTTTGGTATAACAATGTATTACTCATTCAGCTAAGTGGTCTAATCATAGAATTCAAAATAAATCATTTAATGTTTTAAATAATAATGGAAATGCGCATTCCCATCAGCAAAAATAAGCAGACCTGGGTCAAGGAATAGCTTATTGTACTTGCACACAATGTGATCAGTAACTTTTGCAGGCTTTTAACAGTATGGAGCATCATTCTTTTTTAAAAAGATGACTTCCATTTCTTTGTACCTTCCCAAAGAATATGTGCATGAATGTGTACCCATATATGCATCCATAACCATGGCTGTAATGGCTTAACGGCAAGTGATTACAAAACAATACAGTGCATGATGTAGACAGTGGAACAGCCTGGCCAGGGAAATTGTGGATGCCCCATCACTGGAAATGTTCAGAATCAGACTGGATGGAGCTTTGAGCAACCTCATTTGGTGAAAGATGTCCCTGTCCATGGCAGGGAGTGTGGATTAGAGGATATTCCCTTCCAATAAAACCATTCTTGTTACTCTGTGAAACATCTGGAAATACCAGAACAGGGAGTCAATCAAGTACAGTTGGTTGTTTTCAACAGGAATACTACACGAGGACAAGAGATAACGGTCAGTATTTAGAGCACCTACATTTAGAAACATACTTTAGTTCAAGCTACCTATGTCACCAGCAGGGAGAGGCAGGTTTCTCCACCAAACAGTTCAAATCTATTCAAGTGCAAGACCCCACCACAGGGCATGAAAAACCTGAAACTGG
>JANHGB010044325.1:7527-50539 GCA_026283785.1 Coracopsis vasa
GCGCTGGCCATGGAGGTGACCCAGCAGGCCAATCAGCACCCATGGGTTCTGCACCACGATGTCACAGAGGCTGCAGAACCAAGGAAGAGTGAGTGTTAAACGCAGTGGTATGCTCAAAAGTACACACAAGCAAGTACCCTGACCAAAGCCTCACAGAGAACTAAGTGCAGCGCTCACGGAAACTGGTGCAGTTCATTACAGACAAGCTATGGTCACAGGAGGCTCCCAGAGATGCTTCCTGCTCTAGTGACAAAGTCTGGTTATACACTTTCCAACACGCAGTCTACTACTGCTACAATGTTTTAGACATCTGAGATTTTAAAACTCAAATAAAAGTCTCAATATAACTATTGAGATTCCCCTCATGTGTCTCAGATGCTGTACAATCCTTAAAGGCCAGGTCAAGTGCTAAATATTTCAAGTTTTGCAGAACTTCATTGCTATTATGCCACTTTTGATAATTTACTCTAAGCACTTTACATAAAACTCTCTAGGGAAAAAAGCCACCACAATAAAACCTTTTCTTAGTAAATCAGCAGCATTACTGGCTTGTGTTCATGGGTGTCATACCAACTACAAAGACACTTCTATCCACAAATGACCTTAATATATTACTGTCAGTTACTCTGTACAAAGCATCCGGTGCATTCCTGCACCATGCCCTAAGCTCTTTGCAGCCCTCCCCTTTCTCGTATCAGGCCATATTCAATTAGTGGTATAATAACACACTGTTGATTGCAACAGAATCCATAGCAGTGAAAATACTCATAAAATCACAAATGCATCACATCACAGTTCTACAAATTTTACTCACATAAGGTAACTTACTGAAAACCATTTAAAAGTAGATCCAAGTCTTATGTTTGACATAACTGAGTCAGGACTGGCTGGGCAAAAATGAAAACAGAAAAGGCAATCAGTTGCTCATCTACTGAAACCACAGAATAAGAGTGGTTTGGGTGCCTCACCACCCTCACAGGGAAAAACTTCTTCACGATTACCTAATCTATATCTCTTCTCTATCAGTTTAAAGCCATTCCCCCTTGACCTAATCCTGCAAATCCTTGCAAAATGTCCCTGCAATGGATGGCCATTTAAAGTAGACTCAGGATAAAATATGACATTTTAAAAATGTGCATCTGTTTTGACTCCATCTAACAAGATAAACTCATAGCTAAACGATACATGCAAATTAAACTGCAACTCAAGATCGTATTCTCTCCTGCTTTGTGAGTAATTGTGCTATTATTAGTTAGAAATAAACCTCACTTTGAATACTTCTGCATTTCTATATTTCATGATTATGTTAAGGAAAAAAACTTATGAATGACAAACGACATGATTCAGTTGCTTTACATTCCATGCAAGGAGGAGGGGCACACAGGTCAGGTTAAATTACAATCCCCCATGATCCTCACTTCTTGATAAACCTCAGAACATACTCCTGAAAGCTGCATAATGATGGCATGGAATACAATCTATCCGATTTGTACCACAAAAAGTGAACGGCCACACCAGGTACCCATCAGGCAACACAGCACTGCTGAAGTCACTTAATGTTGAAATGACCCAAGTCTACTTAAACACGTCAAACCCTAAATATCAATACTGAGAGCCTGATCTAAATAAATAAAAATAAAAAAAAAATAATTAAAAAAACCCCACACAAATATATCTATTATCTGTTATTCTGTATGAGATTAACAACTTTACACACGTATGTTTTGCAGTCACTGCTTTTATTTTAAATAAGCACCCCTTCACCTTCTGTTGTTTTCACTTCTATGCTGGGTTAGCACACGAAAAGCTGACACCACCAGCCTTAAAATACAAAAATAGATTACTGGAGATAGCTTCTTAAACAGATGTAAACACAATCAGGAATGCTCACCCTGCAAAAGCAGCCTGCTAATACTGTTAATCTGCACAAACCACTCCTTGCAGAGCAGCAAATTTCAACGAGGTGACAAGAAAAGGACCCCATCATATAATTCACTTTTACCAATGCAAAGGTGTGTGATTCGCCCAGCTGAAGGAGATGAGTGCTCACGCTTTAGATAGCGGGATAAGAATGGTACAGTACAATTCTGTGGAGACCACATTAAGGCTCACAGAGACTTAGCTCAAAGAGTGGAGATAACAGCACTAGATATCTGTACTGCAACACTTCCAAGCAGATTCTAAACAGCAAGTAAGTACTGGCACTGCGTAAAACTGATGCAGAGCCCAGACTCTGTCGTGACTGCAGAGGCTGAAATAATAATATTCTGCAGAAAATAATATCTGCAGAAAATGTAAAGATTGGGCACTTACCCTGAGTTTGGGAAGTGCTCGAAAGAGTCAATTCTGCCATTCCGTAATCAAATTAATGTTTCATCATTTCAGAACTGGTATTTCACAGACTTTTCCTGTTCTAAGGGGGGAGGTAAATAATAACAATAACAACAATAATAATTCAATCACTGCAATATTTTATACTGACTTCGGATGAATACCAGTTTTTAAGGATTTTATTTTTGTGCATGATGATTCAACTTAGGCAAGTTAAAAACCTGTTTCAAGTTCTCTGTGAAAAGTTAATCTTTCATTCTCTATGCAACTATTTTTTTATATCCTGATTATGAGACTTTGATACTTTGGTCATCTGCACTAGATTCTAATACAACTACAACATCTTACTCTACAGAAGTAAGACTGACAGCATTTTATACTATTATTTAAGTTTGCAAAGACACTGAGCAAACTGTATCTAAACCTACCTCTGTAATTTCAAAAATCAAAGTATTACTCAATCTTTGCATACTAATACTCAATGCAACATTTTTTAAATACATTGCAAAATTTTTTTCTTAGGGTAACTGAAATAGCTACCAGAAACCCACATTAGAAATCGTATTCCAACAGTACTTTGAAAAATCAGTCATTAAATGTTGAAGGAATATGGAAAATAAACTACAAGCATGTGATTTCACTAGCATGCTTTTTACAGAAATTATTATTTGGCTCTTTCACACAAAATCTCAATTTCTAAGGTTAGCTGCAAAAATAATCAGAATATTAAGAACTATAAAGAAGTATTCAAAACCCCACTTTTTTATTCCTTTTTTATTGTATTCAAGAATAAGATGTTAAACATTCTATTTCCTTTCATTTTGAGATACACAATAGATTTGTTCCCAATTTATCCAGTCATTTTATAATCAGATAATTTTTAACACTGAGCTAAAAAGACAATGCATTGCTTCCTTGTTGGCAATACTTTGGGGATATGCCTGTTTCATAGCAGCTTACAATACAGGAAACTGAACTAAATCCATAAATAGACATGTAAGTAGGTTTCCTATAGGAAATCTCAAGAAAGTAACTGACAGGGAGGAGGGCTAATCACCCCTACAATGTATTCCTTGAGAAGTTAGCATAATTTATGTTTAAGGACTCAAAAGAATTACACTTAGTTCTACAGTCTTACAAACATAATTGTGTGCTAGGGCTCCCAGTACTATAAACATCAGGCCCCCCATTTTCCAAACATTATTAAGAGGACTAGTTGGTAATATATTATCTGGCTACTACCTAGTCTAGCACTATGACTAAGATGAAGCACCATCACCTACTTCTGCAGATACCTGTATCCTGTTCTCCTATTTGCCTCTCTAAGTAACTGGACTTTTTCAGGTTCTTTTCCCGAGAATCACTTGGTTGTCTTCCCTTATCTAAAGCTTTATGTTATATCTGGAGCAAGTATTCCTGCGTATAATTACCCAGACTATCTTGTTTACTCCTTATTATGCATCCAAACTTTTTGACTGCTGATGTCTATCTATCAAGCTAATCTTTTCATTCAACTGTGCACTACTTATGCACGAAATACCTAGATACTTCACAGAGGTAAATAATTTAGAACTCATGAAAGTATAAATGTACATTTATATTACCCTTTTCCTCACCCACCAAGAAGGGACAAAAAAGAGTAGCATCATTATAGAAACTAAGATACTGTAGCACTCAGTGAAGTGCAGCAGCAGAGTCATTTTCGACACACTTCTTGAGCAGGTCTTTAAAGCAGGAAAACTTGAGTGCCAAAATAATACCACAAAGAATTACTTTGACTGGGCTTTAACAGGAAGGAAGAGGAAAATGGTGTCTGAACAGCCCTGTGGCAGACAAATCCATTAGAATCAGGAGTGTGAAATAAAAATAGATACTTTTATTTATCTGTTTCAAATTCTCACCACCCTTGCTTTAAAGACATCAGACATTCTAACAGTAAAAGACAGACATGATATCTTGGCCGCTCTAGGTGAAAGTTCCCGGGTCTCACATAACTAAGGACCAGGACTTGCCACTGAGAACTGCGTTAGTGAGTCTTTTTGTACTTCACCATGAAAACAGCTAACCTAACTCCTCTGCTACTTTCTTCCCTCCAACTTCAAATATCCAATAAAATCGTGGTCCAGGAAGAATAAAGGGAATAACATTGCCTTGAGGTAAATGCTTTGTCTTGTTTCATTAACACCAGCAGAGTCTCCTGAAGTGTTAATTTTCCATAGGATACATCAGGCCAGCTGTGAAAAAAAAAAAAAAAGCCCAGCTGTCTGACCAGCAAAAACACCAAGAACTTTTTCCGCAGCAAAGCAAGACAGTTTAGCAAGGTCATATACTAGCTTAAGATGTCTAACTTCTACTGAACTAATGCTATTTTAAAGTCATTGTGGTCCACTCTACTGGATCACAGTGACACTACCTCCTTTCCTAACTTGCCTGAGATTATGGGATCATTCAGGTGCTAGAAAGCTCTCCATATAACAACAGCTGGATTTGGCTTTTCCAACTCCTTTCTTTAGGCATATCATCTAACAAGATGCTATCTAAATAAGCAAAGGTAATTTCTTGCACCGTCTAAACAGGTAGGAATGATTTCTAGTAGCTATTTTGTATCTGACTTTTCAAGAAAAACAGCTAACAAAAACCAATCACCCAAATCCAACCCCAAACAAGCAGAAAGTAAGATTCCAACGTTTTGTTCCATTTTATTTTATCTGACAGTATTTCTACAGCAAAAGAACAGCTGTCCAAGGACTGGGATGCTAAAGCAAGCCCTCTTCTTTCAGCAAAGCACTTTAATTAAACCTATTTTAGCAGAATAAGCCATTACTAAATAAACACAGAATTGACCACTGAAGTCTTTACATGTAATTCTAAATACTATTGACACTTGACTGAAACCTAAGTGTTTTATTTTTAAATGCAAGTAGAAACAAGTATTTAAGGTAGCTAGCTACTGTAAGTGATCTACTGAGCTGAATTAGTGCTGTTCTGTTTTTAATTCTTCTTTTGTTCTCAGTGTTTATAAAGCTGTGTGCATGGTATACAGACTATTTATTACCTAATAGTCCATTATCCACACAAAAAGTTTAACACCCAGTGAAAATATCCAAATGTTACATTGTTATGCTCAACTGAAAAGCGTTCAAATAACAGAACCTTCAAGAACACAAGTTTAGATTTCTTCTAATGAGTTCTGAAAGCCTATTGTCAAATGATTACACTAAGAAATGGCACCAAGGGAAAACCTTCACCTTTTAGACTAATACTCTAAAAGAGGATGGTGGTGACACAGGATGTGGACTGGGAGGGATGGAGTGGCCAGTACATTCTCAAACATATTATTTTGATTAAACATGAATAAGAGTCAAGTTTGAAACACAAAATATTGTCTCTTCTAATATTTTTAGAACTCCTACAATTATAAGAAACTTCCAGTTCAGCTGTATTTAAATTCTCTGAACAACTGCGTATCAGCACCAAATCAACATGATAAAATACAGAAAGCAATCTATGCAGACTGTTTAGTAAATCAACTCAATAGTTATGTTCTGAAACCAACTGTTTATGTATGTAGCTCTCAACATTAACTTCCTTTAGTATTATGTAATGGCATTTATTATTAAAGAGTCAACAAACAGGATGAAGCAGTGCTGCTTCGCAGTTGGGTATTCTTGACCACTGCACAATTCGTCTACAGTTCTAATTCATTTCTGAATTCTTAATAAGCATTGTAGTTTATGAGAAAGAGCAAGTCTCAAAACCACTATATTAATTGAATAGATTGTGTTCAAAATCTCTGTTAAAACTCAACCTGCATTAAGGAAAAATCCCTAAAAAACATGCTTTGACAGAAAGATGGTTGTGTATCTATTTTAAATAAATTCTGCTTAATAGCTCAGGAAATCTTTTCAGTCTCAGAACTTGTTTCTTCATCTCCCACCAATAAACATAAAGCAGTGCATTTGCACAAGACAGTAATTTCAAGCATTTTAACTCTCTAAGAAATGTCTTGGAGAAGATACAGAACTAAATGTGAAATATAATACAAAATAGAAATACACACTGTGGCCAAGAAGTTCAAAACTGGGACAGCTGAAGTCAATGCCTTTTTTTTTTTTCAATGCTTTTCCAAAACCTGACTTTCCATCTGTCAGCAGTACAGTTTCTGCTTTTTTGCTGACTTTTTTGTCACTTAAACTTGGTGCCAGATTAGCCATCGTATTGTATACCTCCTCCCATGGTTCAAAAGTCAGACTTCAACTCCTCAAGCACAAAACCCACGCTTAGCTCCAATTACAGGTGCCAACAGAGCTTGAGAAAAAGAACCAACAGAGCAAGTGTCTTGCTGAACCTTTGGTGGCAAAAGATGGCACAGGTTTGTCTGGCAATTGTTCAAATTCCAAAGTCCTAAAATTCATGCTTGTGCCAAACATACTGGTCAGTATTCCCATAACTGAACTTGGCCTATCTTTGTGAAAGTTAACGTATCTGGTTTAACATACATATACAAAAAACTCACTACAAAACACATTTTCCCATTTTGGTATTATTTTGCTACATGTTGAGGGAAAAAAAGCACATATTAAAAAAAAAAAGAAAATGGGCAAAGAAAACATGAAAACATCAATCGAAACAGTTAAACTTTAAAAGCATAACCTAAGGGGAAGATAATTTGGGAAAGAAATAACTACAAGCCCAGATATCTATGTGTACGTATAAACTCCACATTAGTCAAAGTAACCAACTTGGAACTACTTCATGGGCACACTCCTGTAAATCTTTCAAACAATAAAGATGCAGAGAAAAGGATTCCTTTTTACCTTGCAGTCCTAAACTTACAGACTACCATAACCACTCATGTATTTCAACAAGTAGGAAGGGGCAAGGATGTCAATCAACTCTATAATAAACAGTCTGGAGTCTGCATTAGTTGCTACTTTTTTTAGAGGTTTTTCATCATTAACAACTTAAGATACTATTTTACACCTACAAAATTACTAAAACAACCAGCATACTCTGATGAGAAATGAGTTCTTGGATACTAAATCAGAGTTCCAGAAAAGCACTCAGGAGAAAAAAAATCTTTTGAATGTGCACCTGTACCAGTCCCAGGCTTTGTGCTGGGTCCTGATTTTGTTTTACAGTAGCATCAAACTTCAGTCTCATTATTCTAATATTAATAGTTTTTCATTTAAACAAAGAGAAAAATCCAAACATCTAGATTGTACATTCAGTTCTCCAATGCCAGCAAAGACTACTTTTAGCCTATATGATAGTGAAGAAGTCTATCAGCTTCTCATGTCATTAAGTGACTTCTGGCACCTTGATTAAAGAACTTTATCGTTGAGGAATGCTAATTCCTCATCTTCAAACTCTTAAAGCACCTTGTGGTGTCATCTAGCAGGAATGTAATGGTTCCCACTAATAGTCTGAGGCAGCAAGTCTGAGACAGAGATAAATGGTTTCCACATTAACATTGTTCCACTCACGTGGTTCTTCGAAAACCCAGAACCAGTTCTAGAAGGAAGTGTTCTGTACTACCCATCGATTCACACCAGCTTCATCACTGGCATCCACCCTCATTTCCAAAATAGCTTTCTGATTTGTTCATTGTTTCTTTAAAGCATTATGATCTTTACAATAACTGAGACATTTAAGTAAAACAAACCTAACAACAACAACAAGAAGAAGGGAGAAGGGACTCCACTGAAACTGAATCTTACCTTAAAAGAGTAACTAGAAGAAATAATAATGGGGTTCTTGAGATACAACGAAACAAAACCAAGCCTCAACAGGAGCCACAATAGTTATTACCATGTCAGAACACTATCGTTGCTGACTCCATTCACAATATTGTTCTTGCAAACCAAGCAGATGCAGATCTGACATCCCAAAGTTATTTACACACTTGAAGGAAGTGGTTAAACATAAAGAACCTGACAGATTGCATTTTTATTTCCACATACTGGTGAGAAATAAGATAATAAACTGTTCATATTTCCATCTACAGAAACAAAAGTACTGTCAGAATATGTACCTAGATCTCAGGCTTCTATCAAAGCCACTGGTAAACATTACATTTTCCTACATTATTAAAGAATACTAGATTAAATACCAGAGTCCATTTCAGCTATATCAGGTGTTGTCTTCTTGGCAAAGCTTGGTAATAATTTAAAGATTAACAGTGGTACACAGTATTTCCATAAACCATTCTTTTAGAATTTAAAGGCACTCTGCAAAGGCAAGCTGGTACATCATAGTCATATTCAACTGAAAGATAGAACGATAGCTTGCCTCTTTGGCAAGATGGGGAAGAAGAAGCCTAAGCAGCCCCCACCCCTGCCACACAGCACTCACTTCTGAGGACAGCAACACCAAGTACACAAGTGACAGCCTGTGGCTGCACCCTGGAGTAGGATCTGCCCTTCCCTGTGCAGCAAGAGCAGCTGCATCCTCCACTGCAGCTGCCCCCACCACTTCCCTCTCTGCAGGACACAGAACTGACAGGCACAGAAAGGCAGCACCCATCTGGGCTGCCCCTCCTGTTTTACAGGAATCCAGTTTGGTTAAGTAAGCTAAGCTGAAGCTTTGAGCCAACACGCTCAGCTGTGACGCACTGAGCTTTGAGTTTAAGACACTTTATAGAGACAGAGCATGCAAAAAACAAAAATAGTAAGGGAAATGTTTTTAAAATGCCAGGATTGTATGTATTATGCTGGAAAAAACTGACAGGGGTACAAGAAGCCAGTTACACAGTGAGGGAGTGCAAGCCTGCCAGAAAACAACACACATGTTTCACTGGCACCCAAATTAGGACGTTTCATAGACACTGTCAGTATCGAGCATTATTACTTACTTAGAACATGAAGTTATATAGAATTTTATCTAGTAACAGGAGCAGTTCAGTATTTTGTTAAAAAATTTAACAGACTCTTGTTTTGTAGGAGAGCTCTGAAATACCAGGCCTTCACCACCACTTGAGAAGAACAGCCCTTTCACAACTTAATGTAGGTTGTATCCCTCTTCTTTTCTTTCCCATGGCTTTTTACTGCCTCGTTCCCCTCAAAGTAGACCTGTATCTACATGTTCTAGCCACTCTATTGTCCACACCCTTTTCTCTATATAGAACAATCCAGGTGAACTAATAGGTCAAGCATCTCCAAAAACCTCTTTGTACACCAAGCTGGATAAACACTGTCTCTTCCTTACCTACTCATTCTTCTCAGTGTGAACAAACATGTATTTCTTATATATGCTATCTACTTTGCAAGTTCTTTAATAATGGCTATTCAATTTGAAAATATATTTTAACTATTACGAAAATACCTATTTCTTTTAACTGAATCATATTTTTCTCTAGATTTCATTTTCAGTTCCAGTATCTGTCAACATAGTGGATACCTCCTGTTACTAAATGAAACTGCACATGATCCTCTTTCCATAAGGTATGGTAACAGAAATTTTTCATAAGGTATGGTAATAGAAAAAGTCGACATTTTGAACAACAACAATGATTTTGGTTAAGAATTCAGTACAGGTTTTTTCATACTTTAACTAGCTTACAAAAAAAAAAAAAGACACAATATTACTTTAATATGAATTTATATTGTTACTGCAAAATTTTACTTAGCACCTTCATAAACTTTCATGAAATAACCAAGAACGTGCATTGGTTCTGTAACATTAATCACTGTGCATACAGTGCCACTTATTGCAAATTCTATGTCATTTCTACTAGCGTACGATAAGACCAACATTTTAAAAAAAAAAAATCATTGTAAACCCATTTAACCGAGCACAGTAAGACCACAAATGCACTGCAACCATCAATTACAATAAGAAATCTGTTAGACTGATAGTAAGGAGCAAAATAAAACCGGACTTGTGCATTGAGTGATAGCTGTCACACCCACCTAGTCCTCATCAGCAAGAGCCGACAGATTACTTGCAGTAAAAATAACACATCAACTGTAATAAATACAGAAACAGCACATTTCCTCTGCATATAAGGAAAGCTAACAAAAAGGCTGCTTTGTTTTGCTTGAAAAACAAGTTTGTCAGACATTAAACAATTCTGCAAGTGATAAAAATAAGCTATGAAATACCAATACTTCAGCATGTGCATAAAACACGTGCAATTTATGTCACTGTAACTGCTCAGTGAGTATTCATCAGAATTCTTCTTAACGTTAATATCAGTTGTCTAGCACCTAATAGACTTTAATGGTTTGGGGTTTTTTACTCTCATGAAGATCAGATATATTTGCTCATCACTACTATCAGATAAACATTACAAAGAAGCAGTATGTCTCAGAATACTGAAAAATTGAAAGTTGCAACTCTATATATTCTTCTTCAATCTGTAAACATTTCAAACTATTAACCTGGGGAAGAGGGAGGGAGAGGGAAGGAAGCACAGAAGAAAAGCACTGAACACTTGGCATGACAGAAGAACAAATACAGAACATTAACAGCTTACTGTGGAGAGTGGTTTAATCAGGAAGTAGCCATTATCCTGTCGCTAGAGACAGCACTCCAAAACAACAAGCCGGGTTTTCGTGCTGGTTTGTTGCTTTTTTTCCTCCCTTCAAGAAGGAAGAAAGCACATGCTATCGTGCCGGAGCTTTGCTGAGCCCAAAGGTCGCCAGACGTTTATTGTCAAAAGCTACCCTGAGAATGAAACGCAAGCAAACAATTCAAAGCTGTATTTGAGGAAGCATCTAAAATCCACCACAACCTCCCCTCTGTGTTACACACAAAACATGGCTGTCTTATTCAGAGATTAGCAATTATTGTAATGAGATACTGTCGGAGAGGGTCAAACAGTACTTCCTGCAGTTTACACATCTTGATTTCCTGGTAAACAAACTGCAAGGCAGGTGGAGCACTCAGATCACCAGTGAACGCTCCCGCACGCGTCACCAAAGCCAGTGCAGGCAGGCAGCTGTAGCTGCTCTGTAATTACGTGCGGCAACAAGGTAGCAAAAAACATAAAAATAACTGAACCATGAAGGACATTCTTTCCATACTCATCAGTGCCGTACTTGGCTGCTTTCTTTTTCAAACCAAGCCCAAGAGAAATATTTTCTTTTAAACGATGCTTATGTACACACATACACACCCCCCAGAGAAAACTGCTCATAAAACTGTTTTGGTAAGAGAAAATACTAGGGTTGGTAACCTGAATCAACCCTTGAAAAACCTGAAACTGAAAAAAACAAATGCTGTGCTCAGAATCTAAGCATCAACCTCCAAAAAGCACAATTAAAGAAATGTACTAACAATATTCAGAAGTTATCAAAATTGACTTACTGAACATAATTTTTAAAGGGGACAAAAAAAACCAAACAAACAAAAAAAAAAAAAAAAAACAACACGCCTTTTTTTAAAGCTGCATGACACTTTTCCCCCTCAAGAAAAATAATCACACACGGACTAAATACATGGCAGTGAGAAAAGCTAGTTGTTTCCTACCCATAATCTTGCAATTCCTAAGCAACTAGAATAAAGCATATGGTCCACTGACAGAAGACAGAATTTCTCTACAAGATAAATACAATCAACTTATTACACAACAGGCTGATGCAAGTGAAAATGCGACAGTGCCCGTAAAACACCACCACAAGGGCTTGAACTTTAGCGTGAAGTAAGATAAAAGATTACTTGCCTACTAGAGGAAATATGCAAAGACAGGGGAAGGGTGTGGATCAATCAATTCATTAATTCTCCCTCTCTGAAAATCAGCAGCGTGAAACAAAGCAACCCAGGGAACACACCAAAGTAACATGTCTGAAGAAACTGAGAAACAGAACAATAAAGTTTCTAAATAAGGATGACATAAATACATTGCAGCTATTTTTCACATTAAGCTTAAGAAAGGAACAAAGGAAAGCTGTGAGAAAAAAATAAAGAGAGCATTAATGTAAAGATTATGAAATATGAAAAGGTGTATCTCCATCAGCAAACCCTGCTACTGAAGATGCAGCTTGTGCCACCACAAACTCCCAAACAAGGTAAATATATTAACAAGAGGGATCTCTGCAACCAAAACAATACCCAAAGTACAACTTTTGCAAGCTGCGCTTGTTAAAAGTAGAGCCACAATTTCCTAATCAAACACCTGAATATCACGCATTCCCTTAAGTAAAACCACATCAAAACTTCAGCATTTCACTCATCTTGTTTTCTATTGCTACTCATCTTAACAAAAAAGATAAAGCAGTCTTATCAAACAATACTCAGTGCTTCTGAAGAAAACAGTAAAAATCCAAACCACCAAATGAGAAGCCTTCTGCAAAGACAAGCAATATCAACAGACTCTTCTTGGTAGTTTCAGTTTTAAAAAGCAATGTATGCTGTATATAATGAGGACAAGTTTGGTACTAGTATCACTATAACCAAACTCTCACAGCAAGATTTAGGAGATAATGATCTAAAGTCCCAATCTAGGAATTGCTTTTAATTCCAGAAACCTGCACACTGAAATACAGCCACCATGACTTTGAGTCTTAACGAGACTCAGGGAGATTCATGTACAATAGTTAAAATACTCGCTTAAAAATGATTTTTCTAAAATTATTTCAATCCATACGGCTCATAATAGGAAAAATATTTACTGTGGAACAGCTGTTTTGCATTGAGATAGCAATGAAGGAAAGGGAAATAAAAATATTACATTGGAATAAAAATATTACAAGCAGAAGGCCTATACTTAGTTTCTGAACTCTAGGATGAGTAAGACCCTAGCTAAACTATAATCTGTGCAAGATGTTAAAAGCAGGGGCTTGTTTTCTACCAGTACAACCATTAGAGAACCTAAATACACTGAACTACAACCCACTACTTCCATGTTAGTCAGCAAGAGAGTAAGAAAAATGGTTCAGCAACTGATGTTCTCAGACAAATTCTACAGCCTTCGAAAATACTGGTGCCCAACACCTCAGGTTCATGAAAAAATTATGTTTATAAAACAGGCCTGATAGAATACTGAAACATGAGATTAAAAAAAAAAAAAAAATCACTGCTCAAGCTATGCTTTAAACACTCATCAGCACCTGCCCTCATAAAATGTCAGTGTCAACGTGTGGAGCCAAACTGAACAGTTAGTGTCTTTCTGGGAGATTTTTTTAAAGATTATCAGTTTTCTATATAGCAAAGTCTAACTATAAATACCGAATATGGGTCTAGCTGTAAATACAGGTATTGAAAAATAAATTTTAAAGTATTTTTTAAACAATACATACAAAAACTGTGAGTAAAATATTGAAGTGTTCTTTTATTGAGATTGTAAACATTGTCCAGGGGAACTAAATCTATGGTCACATATACAAAATACTGAAAACTTTATTGTTTTGCAAGTTGTTTGTTGGGGTTTTTTTAAACATCAACAGCTTCTTACAGATCCTGGTATGCTACGATTCCTGCAAAGAACTTGCAGAAAGTTAAGAATCACACCACACCAAGTATAAGCAGCATCTCAACACTGAGCAAGAAAACAAGTACCAACCCCAAAAGAGAGATCTGAGCCTCTCTAGAGCTATCTATATCATTCAGGTAGCTCTATTCCTAATTAAGTTTTTATTTAGAACTTCATAGTTTACCCAGTGATAAAGAAATATAAAAGCAGTTAAGCCATGAATGTTGCTTACGCTCACCTGAGAACATATAATCTCTATGCAACCCCAAGTGAATATCAGCAAAGCCAGAGATCAGTATTTTACATCATGCCTCGATGAGATCACTTCACTGCAAAAATAGTCGCTTAAAATAATAAACATTTATGAATATAAACACAATACCTAAATCCAACATCACCTGTGAATATAACCTGCAGCAATAGCTTGGGAGAGTATTAACCCCCTGCAGTCATCTTTCTAGTGCATTAAATAATAAATTTATTTCTAAAAGTTTAACAAGCAGACACTAGCTGCACGGACAAATAAGGAGGGGACAAAATGGATAATTCATTACTTACTGAAATAATGAGGAACACCAGAACTCCTGGGGTGGGACACTAGAAGCTCTAAATCATCTTTTTACTCAAGAAATGCTAACAAGTTCACAGAAGAGAACTCCAACTAAACTACAAAGGCAGGGGAGGGCAGGGGAGAACACCAAACAATCAATTTTCCCCCTCATATTCAGCCTGTGCCAAAAGACTTTTTACTCCTGAGAGCCTTTTACACAACAGCATACCAAAGCAAGTCCTATTTGTGTTCCTATAAATTAGATTCTGACAATATTCACAAGCCTCAGTATCATTTTTTCCCCACATATGTTACTGCAGAGACTATTCGTTGGTTCCACTGTTACACAGAGAAACACTGGATGTTAAAACTGGTCTCCACATCTGGAAACATTAAGACACATGAAGAGACAGATTATCTCATTTCAGTTAGTTTCTCACCATCAAAAAACAACTAAACCAACCAATCTTTAAAAGCCATCAGCTGACACTAAGTAATCTACATCCTTATAGTGATTATCGCCCTACCAAAGCAGAGGGAAGAGGCTTGCTTTCCCAACGGAAAGAGAGGCAGCTATCTTCTCTTTGTTCTACTGCCTCCATGGTCTGCTCACATATATTGGTCATACTGCTCATGATTTAGCTTGATTTTAAAGCCCCTTTGGTTCTCATTGAACTATCTGCCTAACACAAGGATCCTTCATCAATCTGATCCTTAAAATAGTATCTTGGAAATGGAATAAAGACAGTAGCCACTACAGAAATATCACTGAGAAAGAGGCAGCCATAGTCACTCAAATGCATGTGACTAAAAAAAACCCCAAAAACTAGTCTGTTCTTTACATTACTACACTGCCCAAAAGCATTCTTCATGCTGGCTCATTACCTAGAACCAATCACAAAACTACTCAAAATCCTAAGTCATTATTTCTTTAGTAGCATTTCATACATTTGCCACTAGATTTCGACCCCACACAATTTATATTGGGAATATTCTGGAAGAACATACGAAAATGCCTGAGTTATATAATTTCAGTGCATTTTCATTTTCCTGCATCAAAACCTTCTCATACGTTCCTTCTCATTTTGAACAGTGTTCATCAAAATGTCTTAATATTATTGAAACAGTAGTTTTAACTAGCAACTTGGAAACAAAAGAAACTAAAGCACTTCAGTATCTTAAGTACCCCATTGTTGTATGTACCAAAATATGTCATTTCATAATAAAATTTCATAATAATTGTTATCTTACAATAAACAGGTTTTTAATATTTCTCAGTATATTCTAATTAAATATAAAGATATGCGTTTGATGATATTTGAGACCAAGGTGACATTTGTTTCGATATTCTATATGCATTACTGACATCCATTTTAAAAAGCATTACAGAGACTAGTAGTCTTATAGTTAAATTTTAATTTTTGATATGGTGAATTCAGTATTAACTATTATTTAGTCAAACTGAAGGTTTGGGAGGAAAGATAACAAAGGTAACAAGCATGGCAAAGAAATGCTTTTTTCCATGCAAATAACCATTAATTTACCATTTTACCAGGAAATTGAAATACAACAATATTTTGAAAATATAAGGATTCTTCAGAAGTTTTGAAATGTTAGAACTATAAATATATATTCTTTATCTATCATCATAATACACATACACACACTCGCAGACCCTCTGAGAATACAATATTCATTTTGCTGCAGAAGAACAGGCATTGCATAACAATGAGATTTGCTAATGAAATCAGCCATCAACCTGGAATACATATGTATTAAACCAAGACCTCAGTGTCATTTTCTTTTTGCGTCGTTTGTTCTTTTTCTCATTTTCCCCTCGACCTTTCAGTATCTTGTCCTCCTCCTGGTTTCACTGACTCAAGTACAGCAATATTGCAAAATATTTTGTTAGCACCATATGTACAACACTTTATTTTACAAAATTTATTTCTCTGTTTATTGCTAAATGTAGATTCTAATTGCATGGATTCTACAGTATTGTTAACATAGCCTTGAAAGAAAAATCAATGGGTGCTAAGGAGACAAAGGAGTTTCATTTCTCTGCGGAAACAGGAGGAATATCTAATAAAAATTGTGTGTCACTTGGACAAACTATGCTTTCACAGCACACCAATTAATACAAGAATTTAATACAGGAACAACACATTTAAAAAAATCTTCTCTATATTTATCTAATGGTTAAATAGAAACAGAATTTAAAACCATTAAATGAATACAAGCGCAATTGCTTTGCATAAACATGCAAAATCATCATGAAAACAAGTAAAACAATCCAGCAAGTTCAGTAACAGTATGTATAAGCATGCAGTATATGCAGTTATACAAAACACTTTAGTGAAAAAGGGATGAATACTGAATGGAATTATTTATTCTACTACTCAGAGCTGACCATAAAAATAAAAAAAATTACAAAGGTCTTTCAAAAAACCTTTTTTCTTATTATACTAATACCATATTTTGGCTTTGTGGGATATATGCTGCCTTATGTTTCATAGAAAAAGCAACCTCTTTACAGCCCTAGCTACAATAGCATCAAAACTATGTTTTGAATTCACCCCTAAACTATAAAAATTAATAATAAAACCCACTAGTTTTTTCCACTCTTCTCATTTTGAAGAGTTTGTTACTATAATGCCACTATCAAGTTAGCTTTATTGTTGGTAAGTTCCAAAGTCGTACCAAAAAATACAAAACAGTAAAACATAAATCTTTGCTGGTTTCTTTGGTAGGGTTGTGTTGTTTGGGTTTTGTTTTTCCTTCTCTCTTTTTCAACTAACACTCCAAAACCCTAATTCCATGAAGACAAACTGCCAATTTGTTAGTTTCAGTATAGCAAAACTGCACACAAAACTCCTTTGGAATAAATAAAAGTAATTTGTAATTTATTTTCCCATTTTATCTTGACAACATAAGGAAGTCATTCAGTCATTCATTCTATAGTTATGATGGCCATCACAACAGAAAACAGAAGAAACAGAAGGCACAAGAGATCATTCAAAAATAAGAGGAGAAAAATCATGAAATGTCTGAAAATGGATTTAAACATCCCCAGAGACAGTCATATCAAATCATCAGTACACAACCCAGGAAAAATATCATCAAGGTACTGGACGTAATGAGCTACGTAAGTAACTGAAAGCATAAAAATTTCCATACACTCTCTTCATATATGCTCCGATTCTAAGTTAACAAGCACTTATGTCATCGAGAGCTTTGAAAGCTGAACGTGTGTAACACATGGCCTTATTTTTCATTCCATTTCTCTCACTTTTAAATATATGCAGCTACATGATATAAACATCGAGGCATATGTCACATGAAGTGGTCTTACTCTCATTCGTGCATTACAAGGTCCTAATAAAAAGATGTAGGAAGACTATTTTCAATCACACGCTAACAAAAATGCTTCTGGTTCAATTACAAAGCATTTGTCCTTCTGTCAAAAAGCCATCCATGTTACACCTCAAAATGACTGAAAGTGAATAGATTGAGGCACAGTTAATTATAGTGAGCTCACCTTTAAAAGCAAAGACTATACAACCTCCAGGGTTTGGAAAAGAGACACTCTAATGCAACAACCTTGACCCTTGAAAGTGCTGGGTCATTTTCTTCTGTGATGAACAGTGATTGCTTTCTATAATTCTAACAATTGTCAAGTAGGCTAAAGAGTATGGCTGGCAGGTGATAGTTGTGAAATGCCTGCACTTTTAACAATGACTTATTACCCTGTAATACAGGTCAACTCTCCAATTGAGCATCTTCTGCAAGGTGCTATAGGCTCTTGAAGCTATATACTACAAACAACTGACAACAATGGTTTTACTAGGGATCAAATTAGCGTATGTGGTACCTATGAATATAGAGAACTGTTAAAGGATATAGCCTTAATTCAATTTATTAAATGAGAAAATCTCTAAGATATCCACACCTAATGTACATATGAAATATGTGATTTCTGGTACATAACTGTTGACACTAGGCAATCATGCATATATCTTAAGTACAGGACATCAAACTTCGTAACTTGACACAACCTGGCACAATCTGTATTCTCATTCCTATTAACGCAGTTAACAAGTTACCAGATAAAAGTGAACTCTCAATTCTATAAATATAGACTCAACCTCATAGTAAAACACAGATGAAACCATATCAACAGTACACAGAATTAGATGCTGCCAGGTATTAAAAGATGTACACCGGAACACCTATTGATAAAGAAAAAACATGAGCCCAGAAGTAAGACTGAATTTATCAACCATATTTATCCTCTCTGACCTAATCAGAAATAGCTTCTTCAATACATAGTCCAAAATAATAAAATAATAATATGGAATAAAATAAATACAGATGTCTACAGTATGACCATATTCTAAAAATTAACACTCTCCATTTGACCATGTTTTTTTGTTGTGGCTTAAAATCATATTCCAAAGTATTAACAGTTCACCTACACAGTTTTAGTATTGTGCTGCACTAGTAGTTGTATCTATGCACATAAACACACACGCCTTTATTTTCAGTAACACACAATGCTTAGTTAAAAACTATTTCTAGCATTTCATGCAGAAATTGCAAGCATCCTTCAAAGCTCACTTTTAAAAAATACAGCAATCAGGTGTGCTATGTTTTTTCATCATGAAATACCCCGAATTATACTGAATTATGTTGACTACTATTTATCTACTTTTAGGAATAAAAGTGCAGGACAATTTATTAAAGCATAGGAGGAACTCCTCAACACTGGAAGGTCACCGCCTATGTGCTGAGCTGCTAAGCAAAAACATCTATGATGTTCCAGAGCTGCCATTTTTCTTCCTTGACAAAGACTCCATCTGCCACAGAGCCATTTACAGCCTCAGAGTCAGAATATCAATGATTTCCAACCATTCTGGAAGTCTGCTTTCACCTTGACATCACCTCTGTAATACATCTAAAACAGATGATACATAGAACCTCTCTACAAGCTCTAAGCCCATGCTTTATTCAACTGATATGCATTTAAGCTGTGCTGTAACATACCATTTCTTTACTTCCTCTGAACAGTGCGAGAATACTAAAAACTCTCTGTATCTTTTTCATTGCTGTGCTTGTTTTAAACAAATTATCTTTGGAAAACCTATAAAGAAAACCTTTCAAATATTAACAAAAAATGTGAAAATAGTTAGAAAACATCTGATCATTCAAAAATCTGCATTTACATAATATACAGGCACACAATCTCTATTTTTTCTTTTCCAAATAAACAAAACATGCCTAGGGAGATCCTTATTAGAGACCACCATGCAGAATAAACTATCACAGCTTCATTAAAACTAACAAAACTACATTCAGCTCTACATTGTTGACGTATAGACAAACTGATTTTAAAAAATAAATAAATAAAAGTTCAAGGTTAGAGGTGGGACAAAAAAGAAAAGAGAATCTTGTCTTGCTGAATGAATACTTAAAGAAATAGGTTCTCACATTAAAAAGATTATACATAGATCAATAAAACCAATTTTTACATATTTAAATATATATATTCATGTACATACACATACGCACATACATGCTCTCCATCAAGTATGAGAATACAGTCCATCAGGCTCATAACAACAAGACTTCAATGAATGTATTCCTTGATAGAAACTTCTGGGGTCGTAAAATTCAGGTAGATGTTGGTACTCTAGAATAATTTTTAAACGTGCAAACTTGTGGCTTGATTTTAAAGTGAAACTGGATCACAGAAGGAACAATTTTGTGTTATAAATATATATGTAAACACATACAGAAATTGCATAGCTAAATGTCCAACTATTGCTGTACAAACCTCCATGATGTTAAAGACATAGGAGGAAATATTTGAACACTAAATAAAGTTTGCAACCAACTTTATGAAAATTTACTTCATGACACCTGTAAACTAAATATTTCACAACCTCAACTTTGCCTCCCATCCTTTCTTCTCATTGTCTATCTTTACTTCTTCCTGTTACATAAGTAATAGTATCAGACATACGATAAATTGAATCTGTTCCATTTTATATGTTCTCTGCCCACTATTCACTTTGTTCAGGCTATTCTTCATATTCCAAGCATAAGCACAATTTCAGCCAAGAATATTTTTCTAAATCCATAGGGGGAAAAATGTCTGTTCATCCTCCAAAATACACTGGCCCTTAGAATTTCTCTGGCTAAATCACACTGGGGCTTGGGTAGACTGCAGTATAAGGTTGTACAAGTTCAGGCATTACCTTTGTGCTTGCCTTAGAAAGGGTAGGATCAAATATACACAGATACATATCCAACATGTTTATTTTATGACTTACAGCTATCCACCTGACACTCTCATATCACATCTCTCACAAAAAAAACCCAAAACAAACAAACAAAAAAAAACCTACAAAACAAACCCCACCAAACTAGTTCAATTTTACACCTACTATCAATATACATTTCAGTCATTTCTTATCTCATCTGCAATTCAACTACCCCTACCCATCTCTTCATTACCACTAGCTAATTACTTTGGGGTTTTAGTGGTGTTAAAGCAGGTCGGCAAAGTATAGAATAGAAGGGAGCACCTGCACAAAACATGATTGTCTCAAGTCAGATACAGAACAGAAGTTTCTTCTTCACTATTTTCTGCACCCAGGAGTCAAACCTGAAGAGCAGCACCAATCTGCATCCAAATTTAAGACAGTTCTTCCCAAACTGCAGAAGACCAGGCACAACAGAAAAGCAAAGGAACACATCTTAGATAGGATGTACTACAATGCAGCAGGGCTAAGGAGGTGACCAAGATAAGGTATTCAGCATCAGATCTGGGGGACAACACTGTAAGAAAGATCTCACCAAGGATGTAGAAGGGCAGTGCAAAAAACAAGAGCCAATCACCTTTAGAAATCCAATACTCTCACAGTCTTACAAAACAGCAGCTGTCTTATATCACATATTCCCAGCTATGATGTACTGACTTGACTCAGCAGTTCCTTGATGCTACTCTAATTCTACATTTCTCCCTTAAAAATCCTTGAAACAAAAAGACAAAGTTGAAGAAAAAGATAAAATTTCAATTTAAGATAAAATCCTAACATTGCCTATGTTGAAAGAATCTTACAGGGGTGATCTGGTCCCATCTCCTGCTCAAAGCATCTCACCACCATCACTGTAAAGATTTTTTCCCCGTGCCCAATCTAAACATACTGTCTCAGTTCAAAACCATTGTCTCTTCTCCTGTCACTACAGACCCTGATAAAAAGGCTCTCTCCATCTTTCTTGTGATCCCACTTTATATATTGAAAGGCCACACTCAGGTCTCTGTGGAGCGTTCTCTTCTCCAGGTTGAACAACTCCAACTCTCTCAGCCTGCCTCCCATAGAAAAAGAGCTCCAGCCCTATGATCACTGTTGTGGTCTCTTGTGGACCCACTCTGACAGGACTCTGTCTTTCTGGCACTGGGGACCCCAGAAATGGATGCAGTGCTCCAGGGGAAATCTCAACAGAGCAGGTAAAAGGGAAGAATCACTTCCTTTGACCTGCCAGCCACCCTTCTTTTGATGCAGCCCAGGATACAACTCATCTTCTGCACTGGAAGCGCAAATTGCCGGTTCATGAAGTTTGATGACTCTCATCGTCAGGAAATTTTCCCTTTTATCTCATCAAATTTAACCTCTGCATAATTCGTGTCTTTTGCCTCTTCTCTTTTCATTGTACACTTCAAGAAGAATCTCACTTTTCTTCTAACACCTTTTAAGCACCTCAAGATAACCACTAGCTTCCCTAAGCCTCCTCAAGGCTGATGATTCCAATTCTCTCACACATCTGTATTATGTCATGCACTCTTGTTCCCCATTCCTCTTGGTAGCCAGCCACTCGACTCACTGAAGTGTGTCACTATCTTTCCTGTACTGAGGACCTCAAAATTGGGATACAGCTCTCTAGATGCAGTCGCACAAGCGCTGAACAGGGCAGTGGGACTCCATTCCCTCACACTGCTGCCTACACTCTTGCTAATACTCTCCATAATGCAGTCAGCTTATTTTGCTGCAAGAGTGTATGGTTAACTAATGTTCAGCTTGCTGTCTACCAAAACCCCAAAGGCCTTTCTGCTATTGCCCCCCTTCTGTCCTGCTCTGCAAAAGTTTCTGAAAAAGTTATTCTTTTTCACTTACTGCTAAGATAAATTTGCAAACAGTTTATGGCCTACTGATACTACAAGTAATGAAAGAAGAGAGCTTGAACCACAAATCAAGAATCAACCAAGACCTTCTGCCTTTCACACATGGTTGAAGAGAGGTGCTGATAAATATGCTGCTCCATTACAAGCTGCTCTGTTTCCACATCAGTTTCTCACATAACAGCCATCTAAGCTCTTCCAGTTGTCAAGTTTAAAATAAAAGAACTCTCATTGTTTTTTTAATTAAGGATCCCAGTTGCCTGCTTGATTTTGACTCTTTTGATTCCACTATGTCAAGTTTTCTTTATTACCATACCAGGATTTAGTACCTTCCTCAGAAAATAAATTAAGAAAATTTAGTTTTGCCTAAGGATTTTTAAGACTTCAACAATATAATCAAATATCAAATGACTCACAGTAATATTACAAATTCTGGTAACAGCAAAATAAAAATAAACCATGTACAATGCACCTCCCTCCTTGAGTCTGCAACCTTTACCCAAACCACACTTTCTGGAGTTTTTCTGCAGTGAAGTCATACTAAAAGCAACTTTCTACTTGAAAAAGGAACACAGTGCTCAGATTAGCTACCCGTAGAAAAGTCCCTGAAGACTTAGATTCAAAAGGTAAGGTTGCAACAACCTACGTATGGAAAACTATCTTTTTGATGGCTGACTAGATATATTTTCTTAACCTATGCATCTATATTACAGACCTACTTCATATTAAGACTCTGAAATTCAGCTAGAAAAAAACATTTATTTCCCGTAAGTGGCCAAAGCTTTTTATTGAAATGCTAAGAACACTGCTTTCTGTAAGAAATCGAAAGCAAAGTGAAAACTCTTATTTAATCATGTGTACTTTGACACATTTCTGAACTTTTAAACTTTTGAAGGAACTGTAAACAAAACCAACACTTTTTTTTGTGCAAACGGATCACTGCTATTGCAAAGATAGAATCAATTTGGCTTAACAATACAGTGATACTACCAAAAATTCAATTTCTATCTGAGCTCCTCCAGTTGCCATCTGTACAGTAAAGCTTAACAAACCACTTATTCCTCCTAACAGATGCTAATCATGAATTGACAATACATAATCAAAATCTGCTCTTTAACCCTTTCAATAAATAACCATTATTAAATCTGGTTTGCAGCAGCAGCACTGAAAGAGCTGGGAGTAACTCCTCCAGATGTTTTGTCAGTAGTGGCTGCTTTTCGGTTGTTTGGTTGTTTTTTTAAATTGACTTCCTATTATAAAATGCAATACATCAAATGTAGTCTGTTATTTTAAAACAAAACTGCAATAAAACTAGGTATTTCACAGAGAAATACACAGTTTATTATTTCCTTGAAACTTTCAGTCATTTTGTAATTTCAATCCCATAATTGCTTTATGTTGCATGTTAATTTGTTTTCATTGATAAATAAGTCCAAACACATACAAGCATATAGACCTACACATGCAATGACCATATTTGCAGACAAATCAGAAACATGCAGCCATAAACTACCTTTATTTCAATTTTTAATGAGATGATTTTCTCAAAATAACAAAGATGCAAAACTAAGAAAAAAACATAATTGCCTTCTGTCTTTTATTTACACTCTGTATAATTAAGCACATAAAACTTAAAATAGTATTATTTTTAGTTTCTTAGTCAATGTTAATAGTTGTTATTATACTGAAGTAAAGATATAATTAAATCTGCAGGTGTTAGACATGTATGAACGAAGTAAATTCTCACGTTCTTTGGGGGATGGGCTCTTTTGGAAGCTTTTATGTTTTTTCTGAGCTTGCTAAATGTACATCCACCTACACTGTCAAAAAAAAAAAAAAAAAAAATCAAACTGCTACTTTTCAAATATTATTACTATAAGAAATTAAGAGAACGATTTCACGATTCCATAGAATTACAGAATGGTTCAGTATGGAAGGGACCTTAAAGATCATCTAATCTAACCCCCCCTGCCATGGGCAGGGACACCTTCCACTAGACCAGGTTGCTCAAATCCAAACTGGCCTTGAATACTTCCAGGGATGGGGCAGCCACAGCTTCTCTGGGCAACCTGTGACACTGCCTCACCACCCTCACAGGGAAAAACTTCTTCCTAATATCTAATCTAAATCTCCCCTCTGTCAGTTTAAAGTCATTCCCCCTTGTCCTATCACTACAGGCCCTGGTAAAAAAAAAATATCTCTCCACCTTTCTTATGATCCTCCTTTATATATTGACAGGCCACAATCAGGTCTCCCTGGAATCTTCCCTTCTCCAGGAGGAAACAAGTGAATGTTCTCAGCCTTTCTTCATGGGAGAGGGATCACAGCCCTCTGAGCACTGCTGTGGTCCCCTCTGGACTTGCTCTCACAGGTCTGCGTCTTTCTTGTACTGTAGGCCTCAGAAGGATTTGGGGAAATATAAAAAGGTTCCTTTTCCATAACCAAATGCACCTTCACATTAAATCTCTGCATAATTAAAAAGGCAAATACAGCTATGTATCTAGATGTTTAAGCTAACTTCTGACAAAAAGAATGTGAACAGTTGTGGGAAGGGATCTAACTTAAATTGCCATAAAAGCATCAAACTTTTTTTTTTTTAAACCCAAATTCACCCAATATTTTCTTTCTTTTCCCATTACCTTTTGGTACAGTGTGTTTCCTTAGCTGCCAGTACCCAGACTTCTTACTAAATTTCACTTACAGTTCAACAATCACATATTTTTGTGTAATTTCTTTTGTTCTGAGACATAGCAGCTGACAAGTGATAAAGCACATGGGTTAACAAAACAAAAACAAAACAAAAAAGAAAGATGAAGATTAAAAAATGTTGGCCTAATCTGCACATTTCTGCAAGTCTGCCGTCTTTTTATTTAGTTTGCAAAGAGGCTACTATTTACACACCCTTAAGTTACATGTAAGGGAAGGGCTTCTCTTGGCAACTTGCTTCTGTATTTTAGAACCAGTAACTCAAAAATACAAATTCTTCCCTGGGTCTGACAGCAAAAACTCATCAAACATTTTTTTGTTGTTCACCTTCACACTCCTAGTCACCAATTCAAAGTACGCCAATGTATACTTCATTATAGTGAAAAGAAACTGGGCAGTTTTCAAACCTATCAGATCCTTACTTCTGTTTTCTGTAGAAAGTGTTATTGATAAATCCTTTAACACCTTCCTATCCTTTGCTCAAGATTTCATTCTCTCCTCCATTCTCCCTCCACAAAAAAACAGAAAAATCTGAGTGTAGATCACACCTACAAGATTCTAACTTCACCTTAACTCTCCAGAAAATTTTGTTCAGCCTTCTGCTCAGCTGATCTTCTAAATCACTTATTTAATTATAGCTATTAATAAACTGTTTAGTTACAGCCATATAGAAAATTTATAGAAAACATTATTTGCATAATTTTCAAGTACCATGTCAACATTCTACACTATTTCTGTTTCCGCAGGTAGAGTAGTACTGTTACAACTCACCACCACCAGCTTTTGGAACAAACAAAAAGAGCTATCATTAGGAATGAAAAGAATTTTGTGCTTTGGGAGTAGAAATTAGTACCTTCAAGAACCTCTTATCCAAAACGGCATGACTTTAACAGGAAGTCAGACCAAGAAGAAACCTCATCAACTTACAAAGTACAAGGAATTACTACTTGCTGTTTTTCCTAATCTTTTCAAGTTCTCCCTTAAGCAACCTATTTGTTACAACAGAATGCATACTGAAGTGCCATTTCTTGTTTGGATGGAAGGGTTGTTATTGCTTCGTAACAAAGAAAGTATATTCTGTAGGCTAAAGAATTGGCTGTACCCACAAAAATGTGAGAGATGACTATGGACATGTTATTTCTTCTTTTTCAGAGATTGGACAATTTTAATCCCTCACAAAAGCATTAAGTTACTTATAGTTGGCCATAAGCACACAAGCAGAATTAACTGGTACACCGAGTTAGTGCAAACAGCCAACCTTAAAATAAGCTTGTTGAGAGAAAGAGATCTACACCTGGCTATTATTTCCCCTGCATTTTTCTTAAGGCCTACAGGAAAAGTGATCAAAAAGCACAAATCTTTCTATAAATTCCTTCTGTTCTTCTCCAATTGCATATTCAAAGGGAGAAAAGTTATGCATGGCAACTTGACCATTTATGGAGCATTCTACTAAGGCACTTTTTTGTTCAGCATTCATCCCGATTCTTCCAACAGAGTTAAGAGAGGTCAGCAGCAGCCAGCTGGCAGGTCTCATTCTGTAGTTGTAGTTCTAAGGAAAACTGCCCCTCAAAGTAAGATTTAAACAGAAAGTTAGCAGGTTTAGATTTTTAAAGCCCAACATAGCGGTAATGTTTAAAACTAACTGGATACTATACAGCCCCCTATCCCCAACAAAACTGGAAGCTTCTTCTAGGAAGTTTCCACATTTGTTGTCAGACATACAGGGTGAGAAGGTACCAGCCCCTCAGTTTCAATATGCCCTAGAAAATACATTACCTCATTAACACAGTAGCAACAGGGTTTAGCTTTTACGAAAAGAAAGCTTTTTCATTAAAACTGGTTCACCTTCCAGAAGCTAACAGTATACTACTGTAATACAAAAAGTTTCACAATATCTGATGCCTACAGTAAATGCTAAATCCTAAATACAGTTCTCATTTTTGTCTACTATTGCAAATTACTTAATGACCTTCCTAGTTCTTCCTTTTTAATTCAGATTGCTGCTCTTCACTTCAAAATAACAGGCTGTCCCACCTTCCACTCTTACCTGCTCTCGTATCACTGCTTGCTAAGCAGTGTGTTCACTAGAAAACTGTTCTTTTCACTTTTAATTCACTTGATCCCTCCTATTTAATAGGTCTGCTCTCTCCATATGAGCCTATTCATTCTCTGAATTCAGATGTTGGTGCTCTTACCATTCCCGTAAATACTGTATTAAATCACATGTAGTGGTTTAAATAGCTTCTATTTGCACTGTGCAGAAAGCATGCAACTATACACTTGAAGTAATTCCAAAACCTGGGCCTTTTAAGTTCAACCTTCAAAAATATTTTAATCAGCATGCAAAAATGATTGATTTAGCCTTTCTTTGCCCCCACTGTCAGTGCAAATTTTATCTTTACTGACTGTAAAGTTACCTCTGGGGTGAGGACGTTAAGGTCCCTACAGAAACGTAAGACTCCAATGTATCACACAGTATCCTGTCCCGGACCTAAACAAGGCTCTTGTTAACCAAAATATATCTCATTACTGTACGTAAACTTACAATATGTAATTACAAATTTAAGTATGTTATTTGCTATTTTCAGGGCAATATTATTGCACTTGTATAAAGAACTGATGGTTAATATGAGTAGCACCAATACTAATAAACTTGAAAAAACATTTCAAATCTGTTTCAGATTTTCCTCTCTTATTTTATGTACCTGACAGACAGTAAGTACAATAAACGTTAAAAAGTGTGCCTGTAAGTTGCATCTGTGAGCTAAGCAAAGACAGTCAGGCTTTCTGTTTGAAATCCCTTATTTCAGTTTTCACTGTTAACTTTGCCCAAAGCAAAGTACTAGAGTAAGACACAAACACTCTTTTTTCTTTAGTTACCCTGAAAAATACCAAGCAGATTGATGTGAATCCAGAATTCTTCATTTCCTATCAGTCTAGTAAACTATATTAATAAAATAAGGTAATTCATGCTCATCACATAAAAAAATATCACATATTCTCTGACTATTCAAAATACCTTTCAAAGTTGCTATTACTGCTTTTGGAATCAAAACTCTCTGCACAGTCTCTCCATTCATTTTAAATATTTCCTAAATTGTATAATGTCAGGCATCAAACTATTAACAGTATATTGAAAATGTGCAACACATTAAGACTACATTTCATAATATTTATATTTCAAGCCAATAAAGAAATCTAGAAATAATTACAACAGTATTAATTGTTACAGACCTACTCAAGAGTTGCACATGTGGACTAATGAACCTTCAAGTCTTAGGCCTGTGCTTAATGTCTTGCTGAAATCAAGACCTGGATGCAGAATTTAGCACTAAGTCATACAGCAGACAAAATTTTTCTTATCCCTATACAATTCATGCTTCTCAGAAAATTATCAGAATGCTTATTGCTACGGCTTACTTACTGTGATGAATGTGGTCAGTTCTGTGACATTGCTGTTTTGCAAGCTGCAAACACAAAACAAATTAATGATCACTTGAGTCATCCTTCCATCAAGTAACTTTTACAAGGCAAAGACGCATCAAGCAGAACAGCAACATTTCTCAAAAAGAAACCCCACCAAACACAGCAGTGAAGTATTTCTAGTGTAGTGAAAACACTTTGTTTCCCACAGCCAGATATGAAGCTATTAAAATAGGAATAGTTTAAGCCAAATGTTACATACTCACATTTTTGTTTCCAACCAGCTGTTTAAATACACATACCCATTTTAACCTCACTAAATTGTGAATGATCTAGTACAATGTGTTCCCCTTTGATGTACACAGTAAATCAAAGGAATCTTTCTGTTAAAATGCAAAAAGAATTCTGACCTCCCAGAAATCAATGTGAATTTTCAATTTTTATTATACAGAACCAGACTTTCATTCCATTACAGATGCTCTCTAGCACGAGTATTTCAAATTCTCCTCATGCTATGAGAATTCAGAAGCATCTCTATGTCAGTACAAAATCCATACGTTTTTCACTTAAAATTTAAAGCTGAAGATAATTTTTGAACACTTGAGTGGATTGTCTTCTTCCAAGATCTTTTTTCCCTGAGAAGATCAAGTTTTTCTAAACACAGAGTTCATGTACACTGTGTAGGAAGAAAACCAGCATAAAAGATGTAACATTTGGAATACAATGATTTTCTTACTTGCTATAGTAGTAGAAATCTGATAATGCTGGGATTTTCTAATTTAGTAAAGAGTCAGTGAAATTTCACAGTTTGATGTTTTAAAAATGTCTTTTGCAGCATTAAACATACATTTGCTATGCAAAGTTTGTAGATGCTCTCTTCAGCTACACTGACAGACAATTTCAACTAAGCATAGTTGCCTACATAACAGAAAATGCCATGGTAGAATGGGGAGGGGGAGAGGGACTTATTGGTTTGTTTGAGGCTTTTAGTTTACACTGAACACTTTTTTAATAATAAATAAAAAAAAGCGAATGTGTAGAAACATGGATGGGTTTACTCAGGAATTTTTTTCTACAATATCACAGTTACAGGAGTGTTAGGCTGGCTTATCTCACAATGGAGCAGTGATGAAACTGCTTTCTTGACAAAAGCATACTAATAAACTCACACAAACAAAACTTCAGGCATCTACATGAGCAAGAACTTCTTACAGAGTTAGGTAAGCAGAGTAACAATTTAAATCTAGGTAGGTAATTACATCAACAACCACCATTGTTTTTTAAATTAAAACCTGTAAACATGTGGATGTTAATACCAACAATTTTTTCTTTGTTACGGTTGCTACTGTCACACTAGACACCCAGGCCTATCAGGGAAAGTCATTTTTCTCCCTTGCCAAAGGGCAGCCAGGAAAAAAAATCATTCCTCGTAATGGTCAGTGGCATCATCATCAACCTATACAGGAAAGGAATCACATCTGTTTTCCCAAGGAGAAATCAAAACATTACTGTTTCCCTTCTCTATCCTACTGCCATGCTTTGACAATACCAAAAGAAAACCCCAACCTGCTAGACCAGAAACAAGAAAGAAAATCGATGGAAGAAGATGCGACACAGAAACTAGCCATTTAAAAAGTGGGAGCAAAGATTTTGAGAGGAAAAGCTTAAGAAAGTATGTATTTTTCTACTCTCTCAACAACCATTGTGCTGGCTGACTAGAACCCTGAACTGTCCTTCAGGAAGCAGAAGACAAAAGTCCTATTTCTTCTTCTAATTTGGAAACATGGTATTTCCTGTACTAGCTGAAGCTCAACTTGTAGAATCATAAGGGTTGGAAAGGACCTTAAGATCATCTGGTTCCAACCCCCCTGCCATGGGCAGGGACACCTCACACTAAACCATGCTACCCAAGGCTCTGTCCAATCTGGCCTTGAACACCGTCAGGGATAGAGCATTCACAATTTCCCTGGGCAGCCCATTCCAGTGCCTCGCCACCCTTACAATAAAGAACTTCTTCCTTATATCCAATCTAAACTCTCCCTGTTTAAGTTTGAACCCGTTACCACTTGTCCTGTCACTACAGTCCCTAATGAATAGTCCATTTCCAGCATCCCTATAGCCCCCCTTCAGATACTGGAAGGCTGCTATGAGGTCTCCACACAGCCTTCTCTTCTCTAGGCTGAACAGCCCCAACACTCTCAGCCTATCTTCATACAGGAGGTGCTCCAGTCCCCTTGTGGCTCTCCTCTGGACTTGTTCCAACAATTCCATGTCCTTTTTATGTTGGGGACACCAGAAGTGTACGCAATACTCCAAGTGAGGTCTCACGAGAGCAGAGTAGATGGGCAGGATCACCTCCTTCAATCTGCTGGTCACGGTCCTTTTGATGGGTTGCCCAGATGTTATTATACACATACATACATAGCTGAGATGAACCACCTTGTTACATGAGTTCATTCATCACTAGCCTGAGAGTTGAAAACTCATGATACAGATTTTTATTCTGACATTGTTTTTAAAATTAAAAATGATGTTGAGATACACTTAAATTCGTCATTATCTTAAGATATCTCTTTGAGACTACAACTGAGCATCATCCATTTACTGGTTAAAATCCACAAAAATCATGTGGGGGATTCTTAAATAAGTAGAACTTCAGTATAGTGAGAAGAATGTTTTTGACTGATATATAATGATCCAGAGCACTTAGCATCTGTGAAGTCCCAAAGCTCAACATAATCTGCCAACAGTAAAAACCTGAAAATTAGTTATGTCAGTCTCTGTCTTTCTTTTTTTCTTGCATCTCAAGATTGAGGAGATTTGAAGCCTGTGGGTCTCCACAGATACTCTTTTGTGGTTTAGAAACATTTATACAATGCTTGCATGTGCTATATCATCTGGGGGCTCTGATGTTATCTGTCTCATCAGTCTTGCTACAGCAATTTTACCACAGTGTTGTCAGCAGTGCTGCCTAAAAGAACTGCTGGCATTGTAAAGGCATTTTAAATCCAGGACAGTGTGCTGAACTAATTCACTTGCCTGACAGTGGAAGCTTTTTCTATCATAAGTAAGGAAGCTATGAAGAAGCAGCAGTAAGCTGCCATGTATGTATGAAGAACGGGATTGCACCTTCTGGAGGAAAGCTTAAAAGTATAAATTATATAAATCTAAACTGCCCTGCAGCATTTTTCAGTTGATGCCAGCAGAATTCTCAAAGAATACCTGGGTCTTCACAGCACAATGGATATTCTCTGTATCCAGAAAACCTACTAAAACATTAAAATAAATAAAAAATTGTGCTATGAAAAATTTGAAGGGAAAAGAAACTAACTTCAGCTACCTATTTTCTCCATATAAACTCTTTCTATACTATTCCTATTTACTATGCAGATTTAGCTTAGAGGTTGCAACATTACATTTTTATCTCTTCAGTAAAAATATAGTTTTCCTATTAGTTCCTAACAGTTTTCTTTCTTAAATAATGTCACCAGGTTTATAGCACATTGTGGTTAAGTTTTTAAAAATTTCTGTTTACTGCTGTACATGTAGGTCAATGCAATCCCACTAAGTGATTCATGACAGAATTCTGTGTCATCACTTAAATTGAAAGGGAGATAAGAAAAATGAGGGTACAAAAAATCCAGAAGTGTGTCTTTTTCCTGACAGAAGCTAGCAGCTATCAGCAGTTACATACAAACCACACACACACACACACACACACACACAAAGTTGAAAAGAGGGTGGCCCCGGTTGTCCCCAGTTCTTCCAGGTATCTCTTACTCTGGCAGCTGTCGTCATAACAACACGATCAATGGTGGAAATCCAAAAACTGGCACGTGCTGCTGAAAGGACCAATCTGTTCTTGCTAGTCAGGATCAGCAGTTTTTTACCACGTGTTTTAATAAAGAACTGATTCACAGCTGTTGATTGTCCAAGATCTCTGATAAAGGTAGCACCTATATTAAATATCCATTCCCTCTTATTCTCTAGGTCACCATTTATTTTACGTAAGTAGGGCAAAACTTGCAATGCCTGTCTCATTATTCAGCCTGTCTTCTCATTTTAATCAAGGTGGAATCTGTACTTGACATAAAGTTATAAAACTTTTTACATTTTAAAATTTTATAACTGCACCAAAAATGTCAAGTGACATACTTATAGCCAATCCAGATAAAACAGCTTTTATTTCTAGAAAAAAACAAAAAAAACACAACAAACAACTTACCATATCAAATGGAGGTATTTTTCCTTCAGCAGCAAAACCATTTCACTTTAATTTCCACATATTTAATAAAAAAAAAAAAAAAAAAGGAAAACAAGTGCCAAAACCAAATTTCTCAAATTATGATGGAAACATCAGGCAGAAAAAGCTGAGATATTTCCATCCCCTTTCAGGTGTCTGGGTTGTCTAGTAATTTTACATTCCAGGTCCAACTCTGTTTTTTCCTAGCTGTAGTTGAGAATAGGTTTGAGAAGAATAAACTGACCAACACACAAAACTGTTTTTCTCTGTAAGAAATATTTAAGAGTTCATATACTCTACAGCAGTGCCAATGGGAAGAACAGAGAACAGGTGAAGACAATCCAGTGCTGAGTTACTCCAGGATATTGGATAAATTCAGTTCAGTGCTTTCATCAGATTCAATGTTTCCTATGAGTGTATGAAGTCACATGTCCTTCACATAAAGTTCTCTAACTGCACAACAAGTGCTTAACAAGGGGAAGCATGCTGTCTCATGTATTTGCATGCTCTGTGTCTTATTAGCGATTTACTATGATTTGTCCTCTGCTCCTGTGGATACACAAGGTATGGCAAATAAAATGCATATACACACACTACTTTCCTTTTTTTTTTTTTTTAAGGGAATTACAAACTCTATATTCCCTCTATTTGCATAAAAAGCATGCTGTCTAGAGCAAGTGTAATTTACAGAATGTATATGTTGATGTTAATCTACTACTGTCTAAACTTTCTCATAAAAGCGGGAGGATGAGATTGTAGGAAATGTCAATTGATAGTAAAATCAAGTTGGACTGATTCTGTAATAAGTTGCATACAGAAGCTGCTTTTCTTAATCGGCTGCTGAAGTTTACAATTGGTCTCCTGGTATCCGTGCTATTTTCTAGCCTGCCTGGGTGCATATATAATTCCTTGAAAATGATCAACATGCAGTGCAAATAGAGAGGCGAGTGGCTACAGCTAACAATAAAGCCTGCGCTGAAAATGTGGCCTGTGCTGTACCAGACTACATTTGCAGAAAGGGAAGACTAAATTTTAATCTTACACTTCTATTTTATTTCCCAGATATCTTTCCATTTCAGTCATAAATTGTGTATTCACCATATCCTTTAGTCTTAACGTAAGTGCAGTCAAAATAAGCATATTTTTAATTAAGAAAGCTGCAAGCAACCCAATCATCTCTAGCTGGAGAAAGAAAAGCAAATGACGGTTGTGGGGGTATAATAATGTGCTGTGATCAAGGCTGAATCATAGCTGAAACCTGAAGCTGATTGTCCCACTGTGGGTTGAATGAAATGTGAAAAAATAATTTAATGCATTCAAAACCTTAACACAGATTCCTAAGTGGATTACAAAAACTAAGGTAGTTGCCTTAAAAATAAATTATACTTCAGTGCTTCTACATGCATACTAATCTGTATCCCTGGACGTTTTATCCAACTATGGTGAAAAAACTAAAGAAAAATATAGAATCCTGAACAATTCACGATTTTATTGGGGCCTGATTTTGTTTTAGCATGCATGACTTCTATTTTTGTAAATATACAGAAATTTTAGCTCGTTATTCATTATTAGTTTCATTTCAGGAGTGCCTGATGGGCAGCATACCTGGGCCATATAACACTAGATGTGGTGTATAAAATGAGAAAAATACCTCCTTCTTTAAGGCCTCATTCCTTAAAATGAATAACAAAAAAAAGAGTAGGTAAACTTTTTAAGCATGATTACACTATACTGTGCATGTTACAATGTATTTGTCTGTTTAGATAAAAGAGTGAACCATCAGGAAGATCCTGAGGCTTGTGTGCTGGGGGAAGAATAAATACAAGCCTAAAATTTTAAAATACAAAATTCAGGAAATGAGGCTTTATAAAATTGAAGATTGAAGCCGTCCTACACTGACATTATTTGAAGTTTGTCATTATCTTTAGCAAGGTTAAGATGCTCCTAAAATGTTGTACAGGTAAGTTCATTCAGAGGTTTGATCCCAGAACAAAGTAACACAATCTTCATGACTGAAGTGTACATGGTTTCCTTCTCTGATAGAATGATGAAGCTTTGTGGAATGTTGACCATGTATCTAAACATGGCGGGTTAGTCAGAAACTCTCACAGAGTATCTGATTCACTTATAAGCACATTGTTCACTTCAAAATGAAATGGTTAGTTTGAAGCTTTACTTTAAGCATTGTATTTACACTGAACCGCATGCAATGTCTGAAGAGATTGTCACATGCAATCTTTGAAAGCTGAAACAGAATATGGAAGAGGTCTTGGAGGTTTTAATGTTGCCTAATGTTTTAACTTCACTTTTATGTTCAGGAATGTTAATTGGACCTACACAAACAATCTCACATACAGCATCCTGTCTTTTTTCCCCTCTTAATTTCTATCATTTATTGAGCTTTTTTATAACATGTCCTGCCATTTTATATTTCACAAATGAAAAGTAGTGCAATGCAAATCTGACTGAACTGATAGGAGCTAGAACTAGTAGAGTCAGTCTACAGTGACTTCCTTATCCCCAGACCTAAGCTATAAGCACCAACTAAAAATCTGTACAAAAGTCTCTTCCAGTAGAGACATCTAGTTAGGATCTCTGCACAGCAGCAAACAATGCAGTTTCTAGAGCATAACTGTCTCCACATAAAAATCTTATCAATGTTTATCCAATTGCTATTTAGATTAAAAAATATATTATTACTTCTCACTGTTTTGTTCTAGAAGCCTACTAAAACTTATATTCCTCAACTAGCCTAAAACTGAGGCATTTACATCAGAAGACAAGAACAAGGTGCAAAATCCAGAGATTGTTGAAGTCTTTTAAGAAGCCTTCCAGACAAACTGAATTTAATGTGCTAAGATCGTGTACATTAGGAAACTAATATAAAGTTAAAAAATCCACAGGTTGATGAATAGTTATTTTATTCTCTCTCCAAAGGTAGTGCAAGTGGGACTGGGGATAGGATCATCAGAAAGTTTTTGGACAATCTGTGGGAATGGGAAGGAGATATAGTTTCATTCAAACTCATTAAACGTTTTTATAAAGACCAGTTACAGATCTCCTTTGTTCTCTTTATGTAACCTTCTTAGTTACTTTAAAGAACAAATTAGTTTTTAGTGTTTTGTAAATATTCTTTCATACATATCTAACGTACATTGATTAAGAAGGGATCATTCTATTTTTTTGAGACCCTGTGAAATACATTGTTTTACAGATAGGCTAAAATTAACTTTGCCTTTAAATGCTATTCTGCTACATTTCTGTCTGGAAAGAGATCATTGAAATTCTAAAATCCTGTTGGGACACAAGTACAACATAACTCTTGGGTGTATGAAATATAGATGAAACTCTAGATTCTCAAGAAGGCAAAATGAAACAAATGTAAAATTTTGCAAGTGGAAGATGTGTTTTGAATTGGGCCAACACAGCTTTTTCATCATCAACATTCTCCTTGAGGAGGGAAAAAAGTGTAATTCCAAGGGCATCCCAAATGGGCCCCAGATGATTCGTTAAGCAGCTGAATCCATTTGCTTTTAGCACTGGCAAGAGAAACTTCCTGCTGTTCTGTCTTGCCTGTTAAAGCCTGCTGGCTCCAGGATGAAACCAAGGCAGTTTGCCCTTTATCTTTTTTAGGAGCACATTTCATCAAGTAGATATCCCAAGAAAAGCCATAAAGCTGTATGTTAAGAAATACAGGAAATCTACACTTCCTGTCAGGGTAGACTCAAAGTTTTTAGAAGTTTTTCTTACTTGGGACAGAATAGACTGCCAAAGGGCCAACTCAGGCATCTAGGATAGACTTCACCACTGCACAGAATATCACAGCTTTCTGAAACCTTTAGTTTCTCATTCTTTCTGTGTCTTCAGAAGCCTTTTTCACCACTTCTGAAGCCCTGAAAAAGATATTGATAATTTAAGGTCTCATGTTTTATACAATAAATATAAAGGTAACATAAGGATACCACAATAGGATTTTGTTCAGAAATATTTTTACTCCTTAGCTTCCAGGTGAGAGTACTACCTTAGTAGTACACAGAGAAATGGAGACCATGACCCTGAAAAACAATGAGAATGTTCTGCACTTCAGCATAACATGTGAGGCTTTCTACAGTTACAAAGTTTAGATTCAGGGAAAGGAAGCTGCTGTCCTGTGGCACAACTTATTTGTATAAAACACAGAGCACTGACTTCACAGGAGCTGTATCTCTTGAACATCTTTCAGAAGCTGAGTCCTTAAATTCATTGAGAATAGAAGACAGTAATGATTTTAAGCCAAACAGTTTCTGAACCTGTATTGTGCAGCATTTTATCTGTAATAGTGGAAGGTCACAGGGCAACGCTGGGAAGGTCACAGGGCAACTCTGTGTCGCTTCAGAACTGAAGCATTTCGTATCTTGTTTTTCTGAGGCACTAAAGACATAAAAGTACTGCAACAGAAGAGGAATAACTTTGTAATTAAATTTCAAACCTAATTCAAGTATATAGTAAACAGTCATCCTGTATTTCAGTGTCTTCTCTGAAGTGCGTTTAACAGAGCTGCTCTGTAAGGAATTCCTTAAGGGAAAGTCTTTGTAGCACATGTTCCTGAGAGAGAAAGAGGGACTGTGGAAATACTCAAATACTTCTGAAATTATTTAGGGTCTCTATATGTTCTCGTTAAAGGCACAAAACTCAAATTGCTATGTTCTGCCTTATTTCCATGCTGGACCTGTTTTCTGAGCAGACAGTATAAACTTGGGTACTATTGAGCATATGTCAGCACATCTAAGGGCTGCTTTATTATTTCTATGGAAAGGACAATATGGGATTTTGCTAAAATATAGGAAACCAAATAAATGAAAAAGAAAACAAAGAGCTTTCAGTTAATGGAAGCAGATTATAAATCTCCTATGAAAACAGAATTTCTGTTTACTTTTCCTGTGGTGTAACCTGACACCAACAGCAAATTACTTAGCATGTAACACATTTAACTTGCCTTGAAAATACTACAATCACAAGGCAAACAATGATTTCATGGGTTATAATTTCAAGAATATAAAAGATACTGCTTCAAAAAAGCTCACAGCATTAAATTTTCCTAAATTAGCTGTGATAGCTTCATAAAAGATGAGAATTTTGCATGTAAATCTAACCTCAGAGAGAGCTCTTAATGTGCTGTAAAGCCACAGAAATTCAGGTAAATGCTCTGAAATTCTGGCTTGTTGGACTGGAAATTTCTACCATGGTAATGTTTCTTCCATTTATTCCATATAGTAATACAAGGTAAACATCCCAGAATGGCCTGCAATTAACACCTGCTGTGATGTCTCAAATTTCACATACTAAACAGACTTGAGCCAAGACTACTTGGAAGATGTAGGTGCTTTGTTAATATGGCTGATGAGTAAATAAGTAGTTCCATTTGAATGCTAGTCTGTCTTTGCTTTCCATGTGTATGAACTTTTGAACTACGGTCTTATCTTCTTAAAATGCATTCATCAAAGGTGTCAAGGTTGTCTCCCTTAAAAATTATATGAAATGGTGAAATATGACCTAGAACTAAAATGAAAAGGTTTGAAAAACAATATTGCTTAGAAAATCGTGTAGCCTAAAGATTCATAGAAAAGATAAAAATAATCACTTTATAGCCTTGTAATTATTAAAATGTGATCATGTGAAGCTTGGAAGATGAATTTACAATAGAATAATTTTACTTCTGCAAATACACTCTCCCACAGACGAATAGGAATTCTTGGTAGAAACTGTAAACTATAAGAAGATTGAGTTAATGAATCTGGGTTATTTGAGCATGCTTGTGTTTCTTGATATCTCACAAGTTGAACTTGCAGTTACTTAGAAGCTATTTTCCTTTTCCAGGAAACTCAGTTGGAAGCCGATTCAGAGATGTGTGGGCCTAATTGCAGAAATTCTTTGCACCTTCTGTCTTCTATTGTACAATATCAGACACAAAGCATTAATTTGAAAAAAAAATACTAAGAAGGATGAATGCTGTTAAATAAACTATCTATCTGTCTGATATGGATTCACAATTCTTGCCCACACAGTAAAACTATCTGAATTAATCAAAAGGAAATAGATTTTTCCTTTATAGCTTGCTATTCTGTCCAGAGACTGATAGTTTACCAGCCACCTGTGCTTCCAAGTACTTCTGGAAATTTTCTGTGATTTAAAGCAGGATGTAACTGGGAACATGGAAAGGTTTTGAAGTAAATTTTACTGTGAGAAAATGCTGTCACTGAAATGTATTACAGTAAAAAGTAAAAATACACCATGCCTTTTGTAGGTGCATAAATTGTATTACATAGGTAATAAAGAAAAAAAATCTATTTAAGCAATGCTATCATAATTGAGATAATGAAAGAATATAAATACATCTGGTGTGCAAAAATAAAAACTCTTTGTATTCTGCAATTAAATGCTTCTATCATTTTATGTAAGATAAACACTGTGTAACATAGTTTCTGGGATCAATTTCCAAATCCTGGAGCCAAAAATCTAGCACTGCTAGGCAACTGGGTTAGCAATATAAACCTTTCTGTAAGTAAGTGAAAGTTGCAATGTACATTAGCTGAGAATCTAAAGACTAATGTTATGAACATGTATTTTTTTACCATTACTGAGTGCATGACTGCATATACATATACAGATAAAACTAATCTCTTCCCATACAGCTGCATTGGCACAGTGCTGTACTTTATCTTTTTTTCTGGGCTGAGTAATAGAGATTTTGATTAACACTTTTGTGTGTGTGTGCATGTGTATGTGTGATAACACAGCTATTAAGTTTTTATCCAAACCTGGTTTACATCCAGACAGCTTTGGGAGTTGAAAATCTCATCTAACCATAGTTGTACTTGTACACATTTAAGTTGTACACGCTTAAGTATATTAGTTACTTTAAAATTTTACTATTTATATTGGTAAGGTTATGCTCAGAATTTTTGGAAATATTTTTAATTGTGGTGAAAAAAAATTACAGGCCAACTACTTTTAATGCATCTATTCAAGTGCATCTAGTACAGTGTACAACTACACAGACCAAAAATTACTTTTGCAGGTTTAGATATATTTACAATTTATGAAACAAAATAAAATTTGGCACAAATATTAGATCACAAATTTTGAAGTATGAAATTATTTAAAAATTTCCAATAAATAAAAATAATAATAACTTCTCCTCCCTTTTGTGTGTGTGTGTGTATGGATTAATACTCTTGGCAATGTTTTAATCCAAAAGCCAGAAAATATTGAAAATTTAAGAAGAAATTTGTTATGTGCTATTTCTGTCTCCTGTAATAGAAAATTCTGGAAGTTTCCAGTGAAATCTGTGTTTTAGACATTTGTAGTCCAGTATAACATGTAAAATATGATGGCTTTGGAACCTGTCATGACAAAATCATCAAGGAACTTGGAACAACAAGATTTTTAGGAACAGGTGGCTGTGAATTAAAGAGATGTAAAAAAAAATATAGGAGTCGTCTGTGGTTCCCAAGAAAGTAAAAATAGATGGATTTTTTTATATATTTCTGTTAAAAAAATTAATTACAATAAGAAATCCATTGATACAGTCATAAAATTTAATTAACTTATTAATAATATTTACTAAGGCATGACATTTCAGCTCTTTCTTTATATACCCCTTAGTTATTTGAATAACTAAAATAATCCCAGATCTTCCTAAAATATTGTCCTGGGTTCAGCTGTAACAGTTGTTTTTCTCCTAGCAGTAGCTGGTGCAGTGCTGTGTTTTTGGCTTCAGTCTGAGGACAATGCTGATAACACACCAATGTTTTAATTGTTGTTAAGTAATGCCTACTCTGAGAGACTTTTCAGTCTCTCATGCTCTGCCAGTGAGGAGCATCATGGGAAGCCAGGAGTAAGCATAGACAGGACACTTGACCCAAACTAGCCAAAGCGGTATTCCGTACCACAGCATGTCATGTCCAGTATATAGACTGAGGGAGTCACCCAAAAGGCCCAGATTGCTGCTTGTGTTGGGCTGGGTATCGGTCAACAGGTGGTGAGCAGTTGTATTCTCCCCTTGTTATTTCACTTATTATTATTGGTGGTAGCAACAGTGGGTTTGTGTTATACCTTAGTTACTGAACTGCTCTTATCTCAACCCATGGAATTTACATTCTTTTGATTCTCCTTCACACCCCTCTGGGAGCTGGGGGGAATAAGAGGGGAAGTGAGCAAGTGGCTGTGTGGTTCTGAGTTACTAGCTGGGATTAAACCATGACAGGTATCAAAAAAACATTAGACAGCCACTCACTAGCTTGTTACATGGGATGTTGCTGCAACCATAGTTCCGTTTTCCTGGTAGGGAAAAATAAACCAAGAAACAATTCTGAGATTTAAAAGACGCACAGTAGATCACTAAACCAATGCGAGTTATGAAAATACAACAGTTTTGGACAGAACAATATTAAAAAAGATTAGAAAAAAATTCTCTTACCTCTGGCTGACACAAAAGTCAATTCCACAGCATAAAAACTGAAGCCATATTAAGGGTGTTTTCAAGATTCCATCTTGCTTTGGTATGGAGATAAAAACCTTAGCTGGGAAGCAGTAAGATCCTTCAGGATCAGCAATACAGCAATATCAATTGCAGCAATTGAAATAGTGCTTTCTACAACAAGGCAGTTTAGAATTATATAAAAAGAAGATCTAAAAGAAAAAAAACCCTTTTCACTTTCTGGTCTGATAACTCAGAGATTTGCTCTAGATTCTGATTCTAATTCACTTATTTTAAATTACGCTAGATGGAAAAATAAACGAGACCAGAAACCGAGGCCTAAAACATTACTGAAATCTTGATCTATATCTCAATATGTAACATTTCTTTATTTCCTGGGCTTCTGAGATGTTAAAAAGAGGTTACAACTCTATGACTTAGGAAATGCAGGACCAACTAAGAAAGCGCAAAAACACAGAGAGAGTATTTTCCTTATGGTGCCAAGAATCTCAGTCCATTGGAGCATGCTGGCTTATCCTCTAGTGTGTCCCTAATTGCATGACTGTGTGATAGTTAATTAATTGGCTTACACCATATTTTTACCAACCAGCACTTTAAAAAATAATAAAGATTATATATCAGTTCTTTGCCAATCTGGAAAATGTAAAATAGCTAGCAATATTTATGCTTCAAAATTCTTAGAAGGCTGAGAAGTGAAGCTCTGGAATCACTGTAAGGAATGAAAACAGTTATGAAAATAAAGAGCATAAATAATTTAGAGAAAGAACAAATAAAAATGTAGAAACAACAGGGAATGAATACATGTGTACTGTAAAGCTAAAACATGTAAAATCTTCTCCCAGTTTTCACTTTAGAGTGTCTTATTTTTAAATGTAACATCAAAACAGAAACAAAGATGCTGAAGACTGAAGACTGGATGATATCAGGGTGAAGTGATTCATCAAGTGAGTCTTAATTCTGACTAACAATTAGAGACTGCAGAGAAAAACTCCAATTGCCTACTTGATTAAGAGCCGCTGTCAAGCAGGTTCAAGTTCAAAATTAAGTTTTCTGCTAAAAAAGTAGACACTGAAAAGGGCTCTGGAGTTGAATGGTAATGGCTCAGGAGTACTCTTTGAATAAGAGAAAAAGAGATTTACCTTTTTTTTATTAAGAATCCCACAAATGTATTATGCTTTTTGTTTCACTTCTATTCAGCCCAATTCTCCAAGTTAAATTCTTTGCATACATTTTCTACTTCAGTTTCTTTGCAAATAAACTACATTGTGGAATTCTCAGAGTAAGACGTGATAAAATTCAATGAAGGAAGAAATTAGGACATGGATAACGAACAGAAAAGGAGAGCTAAAGGGACCTCACAAGGTTGGTTACTGGGTGACAAGTAACCTGTGACATGCTGTACAAGAGGATCAGAGTAAAATTGACTTCTTCTAAATTGGAATTTAATTTAAACATACTAGTCACTAAGCTACACATTATGACTCCAAATGTGTGATCACAGTGTGATGTATTAGCTCTAAAAGTATGTCGTGGTTTAAGCCCAGCCTGTCACTCAAGAAACCACACAGCCCACTCGCTCCCCGCCCTGCTTTCCTCCCCCTGCTCCCAGAGGGATGGGGAGGAGAATCTAAAGAATGTAACTCCCACGGGTTGAGATAAGAGCAGTCCACTAACTAAGATACAAC